>CM076584.1:1036374358-1036667780 GCA_034641835.2 Pinus albicaulis | reverse complement strand
AAGTTATGATAGAAAGTTTTATTTGAAAAGGAAATAAATAATGATTGATTTTTGGGATTTTTTTAACTAAGGGTCCCCATTTATTTAGTATTATTACTAATATTAAATAAAAAGGGGGGTTGTTTCTGGTCACAACAATTGGCGATTCACTGAAAGAAACAGTTATCTATGAAAAAATAAAATGAACACTATATCTCTAGTAAGTAAATATTTTTAAAGATAATGAAAACTATCTTAGGATAATTCAAATAAAATGTAACTATGAAAAAGAAATAAAAATCATTCACAATTTCTTTCTAATTCCTTAAGAACAAAAACATTTTTGGGTTTTCTCAAGCTTTGATCGGTGTTAATAATGAAGTAAGTGGATTTCTCCAAGTTTGGTTTTATAATATACTCTATTGTCATAGTTATTTCCTCTGCTGCCTGCAAACGTTCATAGTCTCGACAGGGTTACCTTTAAACCATTAACCATTCATTGTCCCATCCAACTAAAATTATGAATTTTTAAAAGATAAAGTCATAAGACATATTATCACTATGATAAGCATGGTTTATGATGATTTCTATACAGGTGCTATGTAAAATTTTTCTTGTTTGTGACTGCAGGTTTGCGAGGAAAACTCCTTCAAGTGCACAAGGGACAAAAACGACTTCAAACAAGTGCTGGACATACGGTAAGTCTTTTACACCACTATAGAGCTTTTCGTAGATCATATATGCTTAGAGAAAGATTAGTTTATTTGACTATTTGTTGCTAGATACATTTAGTACTAGGGAGATTGGTCTTGTCCGCAAGACGGATTAATCCACACAACAAATTGGCGACTCCGCTGGGGAGAGAACTTGTTGTTTTTTGTTCTCTTTTATTTTGATTTGTGGAAACGTTTTTCCTGGTTTTTGATTGATAGATATCTGCCTGGGTATCTTAGGTTTTCTCTGTGTTTAAAAATTATGAAATATTGTATATTTTTCTCTAGTTTTTCTGGCACCGCACTTTGCCTTCTTTGCACAGTGCGGGCAGTTTCGCATTTTTCCTTGAGTAAAAGGTGCGGTACTGCACCTATTACTTCTGGAAGCCTGCAGACCCTGTTAAAATTTTGAAAAACTATAGATTTATTTCTTTAGTTTATATTTATTTTGATTTAGAGTTTTTTGGTTTCTTCCCAGATTGATGATTGTTTCTATAAAAAGCCTTTTGTGAATGAATCTCAGCAGTACTATTGTTTTGATGATTTTCTAGAAGTTTTGCGTTTTGGATTGTTTTTCACTTGGTATTTGTAGTGATTCGAAGCATTGACTGTTTGAATTACCTCAGATTACATTGGTATTTTTGTATTTTTGCTGAATATGACCTGATTTTGAAATCATTCTTTATTGAGAAATAGAGCTACCTATTTCTTTGTAAATCTTCAAAAAGAAACTTTGTTATAGGTTTTTTGAATTTCATTTTTTTTATAAAAACATATTTGAGTGTTTTTGATCTATTTGTTATTCTGGACGAATAGATCCTTAGTTTTCTGAATAACTAAGTAAAACATTCTTCAAAAAATCTTAAAGCTTTTATTCAATTAGATTGTTAAAGTTTGTAGATCTCAGAATTAGTTTCATAGTTTTGAGTGCTTTTAAAATTTGTAGATTTCTTTTGAAGGAAACTTGTTTTGTAGCTTCAAGTTTTTGAAAGTGAAAGGATTTTTCCTATGAGCTTTGATAATTTGTCTCATTTTGAGTTATTGTTGGAAAGACAAAAATATTTTCTTTCAATTATTCTTTATGTTCAAAGAAGGAATTGTTTATTAAAAGAATTGCATTCTCCAACTCTTTCTTAACTAGAATTTCATTGAAAGAAAATGATATGATTATCATTTTTAGGTGAATTTTTAGTGTTTTTGGAAGTCGAGTCTTCACACCATCAAAGTTTCATTTCCGCACCCATTGAATTAAGAAACAACTCCTAAAAGTAACGCTTAATTAAAATTTATCTCGTAATATTTTTATTTTCTAGGGCTCTTATCACCAACATAGCTTGGGCTAGTATCTTGGAGTAGGGGGTAATTAACTCTCCAAGATAGTAAAAGAAACAAGTAGAAAAATATTGTGGTAGGAAATAAATCCAATTGTAATTTGTATAATCTGGGAAGCTTCTCTTAAAGAAGTCAATCACGAGATCATGTCCGAACCTTTGAGACAAACAATTCTGTTTCATTGGGGAAGATAGAATATTTTGCGCGCATTAAAAATGGTAAACTTCGGATTAACCATTGTCGAGGAGCCTGGGGTCACTTGTCGGTAAACCTCGGATTAACCATGTTGAGGAACCTTCAAGGGAATTGAGCTTTGCTACTCTGCCCTTGCGCATGGGATTATATCATAGACTTTTCCCCCAGTTATATTTGTTACTATTGGTAACCTTAGTGTCCACAAACTTAAGATTATTTCCTGAGGTGGCGGTGAAGGAAAGATATCACTGTACCTAGAGCAGACGTCGACTAGACTCACTTGGACTCTCTGGGGGGTTCTCTTCACACGAGATGGTTTTGTGAGGAAACTTGTGCCAGTCTGTTTCATTAAGCAGGTTGCTGGGATAACTGTTCCAACCACCCTTTCTGTATTAAATTTCTACTAAGTTGGATTTCATCACCAACTAGTGTTTTTAGTACGGGAAGTTACTATTTGTGTGTGGTTTGAACTCTTAGATTTTTAAGCGTGTGATTCAACTGTTTGTTTCTTTAGAGACTTTAGGTGTTTTCGTTGAAATTTTCTTTGTTTGCATGTGATTAGTTAATATTTAATCATGGCAGAATTGCCGAGACAATCCTGGAGACTATAAGGGAAACCCCCTAAATATACACCAAGTCAGATTGAAGGGCTTCATGCTCTGGTATCATCTAGCAGTGGTAGGATTAGATCAATAGAAATTGGAACTTCATCTATAGTGGTTCATCCTAATCATCAAATACCCATAACAAAACACATTCAAGAGCCGATTTCGGTTTCTAAAGTTACTGGTAGTATTTCTCCTTCCAGTGAACTAGCCAACGAACCTGAACTCTCTGAAGCTGAAACTGAACCTTCTGTTTTGGAAACATCCTCAGGATTTATTACACCAACTTCTAGCGATCCTGGTTCACCTAGGGTAAGAAATATTGTCACTGACGATCTTCCATCTGGACTAATTTCTATTGAAGAACTTACTAATCTAGACGAAGAGTTATCTCTTCCCGAATCCCCTCAGTCTTTAAATCTTAAGGAACGTGAATCTATTTTCTACAGCCCTATTCGAACTAGTGCTTGGTATCTATCCTTAACAATTTTTTTAGAGAATCCAGGTCTTGCTTTTTCTCCACCTCGAATTCCATTTCATCCAACACCCAGAGGTTACTATCCATCATCCATCATGGCAGGAGAGTCATCCATGTTTTCCCAGACACCGAAAGCATTTTTACATGGTGGTCCTTCTGTTCCTTCGGGATATCAGGATCTGTCTGGTACTTTCTCGGGGGCAGCTCCTCAACCGATTGAAAGCGTGTTATCATATGGTTTAAGTGGAATTAAAACTGAAACGGCGAACACAGAGAAAATTTTTATGATGTCTGGTAATATTCTGAATCCTCAACCTCAAGGCAGTCAGTTACCGCCTAGAGGGAAATCTCAGGGAAATCAACTACCGCCTGGGGGGCAACCTCAAGGTAGTTAGTTACCACCTGGGGGGCAACCTTCAGGAAGTCAATTACCACCTGGGGGTTTTATAGCATCATTTCTCACCTTGACATGATTCATGATTGCTACATGGCTTTATGGGCACCCATTCCTACAGACTTGGACAAATTCACTTAAAAACAGTGGAAAATCCTTCATACGCGACTATGCCCGTGTTTTTCCGCGTGTATACGCGAGTACAGCTAGAATTTTCCACGTATGCCATTTTAATGATTAAAAAAATATATAAAATCCCTAATTTCGCGCTGGGTTGATGGTTACTCAGGTAGTTCAACCACCCCAGCCCGTGGCCAACTGTTTCCAACTGCTGAAACTACTTGGAGGGACTATAAAAAGACCTCATATGTATGGCCTAAGGGAGGGAGAGAATTATTATTATTATACTCTGTTGGTATTTCCCCCATCCAAGTCTGATTCCCCGTGCCTCCTGCACTTTCCCAGTTCATTTCAGGAAACCCTTGTTTCCTTGAGATACACATCCCTTTATATGCTATCTCGTATGCACTCATTTGGAAGGAGTCTTAGCGAGGCAAGGGCTGGACGGATCCGGACGACGGTCTGCGAAGGCCTTGGAAGGATCAGGTGATCTCTCCACTTACTTTCGTACGTACTATTTTTATAATACAGAAGTATCATGCTGTTCCCGAAGTAAACGTGTTAGTGTATGCTTTAATGTATGAAGAATATTTGTTATACAAGCATTTATGATGATTTATTTAATGTTTTATATGAATCTCGCTAACATATAGAGTAGAAATATACTGTACAACTTGTCCTTTGTGCCGGTTTCTTCTTGTATTTCAGGTGAAAGAGGAAGGACGGTTGCAGGGAGTTTGAACTCCACGTGGATCTACTTCAAACGTAGGACCAACGGGTAAACCTCTCATTCTGCTCTATTTCGTTTTCATGACTGTGCATGATCGTGTGAGTCTCTGTTAAGTAGTACGCCCCTGCTCTGTGGAGGTTGAATCCCAACCAACCTCTAGGGTGTTAAATCCCCGAAACAGGGGGGCAACCTCAAGGTAGTTTTTTCCTAGGAAAAACTGTGGAATCATATTATTTTGGGGGACAACCCCAAGGACAGTACATACCTCAAGGATATCAACCTTCAGGACAGTACATACCCTAGGTTCAACCCCAAGCTCAATATGCTCCTTAGGGTCCTTATCAACCCCAGCTTCAGTACGCGCCTCAGGGTTATCAACCTCAAGGTCAGTACCTAATTCAAGGTTACCAACAACCTTCTGGTCAGTCATCTATACAAGGAGCCATAAATTTACCACTTACTTATCAACCCTATGTTCAACCAAGTTATTGTCCTTACGTTCAACCTTCTGCGGGACAATACCCCGGAATGGATATGGTGTGGGATCGTCCCAATATCAACAGCCTATGCAACCTAATGTGTAATTACCTTTTCAACCTGGACAGCCTTTGGTTTCTGGTCCAACCCAGCAACCTGTCCAGCCTACTATTCAAACTCCTACACCTAGTTCTGTTCAGCAGTCTGCGCCTAGTACACCTCAGACTCCACCTCAAACTGTTGTAACTGCTGCAATGTTTGTTCATCCTGTAACACCTGTTTCTGGAGTATCATTATCCCTGAGTTCGTCTATCCCTGAATCCGTGCAAATCCCTCAAGTCTTTGTACCCTAGTTAGGACCTTCAGTTCAGACTTCGGTTCAGATGCATGCGGGATAAGCTGGTACAAGTACGGTGGTCATAAGTCAACCAAAATTCACGTATCAACCATACCAGGGATAGCCTCAATTTGGTCCCGTTTTACAAAATCCAAATTATCAGTATCAACCGTACCCTGGCTACACTTATCAGCAGCCTCAACAACCCTAGTTTGGTCCAGTTAATCTTGTTTACCTGGGAGGTTACACAATTCCTAATGAAACTCTGATTCCAAGTTATCCTGGGTATCCTCCTCCTGGAACTGCTTTGGCTACTCAAGGTTTTCGTGACCCTAACCGTCAGTTACCATTTATTGCAACTTTGGATTTACCTGATTTGGTGCGCCTTATGAATGATCCAATTTTCTATTATCTGTATTGGCCGCCAATGCCGCATAAGTTGCCCAGTGATATACCAAAATTCGAAGGTAAGTCAGGAGAGGATCAATCAAATCACGTCATTACTTATCACCTCTGGTGTGTGTCTAATTCAATCATTGATGATTCGATTCGCTTACATATTTCCCAAAGAACTCTTATTGGTCTTGCATCCAAATGGTACATCGAGTTACCACAAGGCTCGTTTAATAATTTCAGTCAGCTAGAAATTTCCTTCTTGACTCATTTTCAGTTGCCTGTCAGATACGAAAATGGCACGGAACTATTAACTTCACTAAAACAATCCACGTCCACATATATTTCTGATCATATTCATGAATGGCAACGTAGAAGGCGTTTGGTGAAATTTTACATTCCAGATCAAATTTTGGCGGAATAGTTTGTTAAATCATTATTACCCAAAATAACTAAAGATGTAGCTAAGGCTAGTGTTGTTACTCAAAAGCAATTAATTGCTCAAGCTCAGTACCTTGACCTCGTTTATACGCAGTCTGGTACTATACATGAAAAAATCCCCGACCTTCCAAAACAAGGTCAAATAGCTGCTGCTCCTTCAGGGTCTCATGCTGCTGATGGTATGATTGGTGCAGTCAATACTAAAAGCAAGAAGAAATCTTCAAATAATTATTCTCCTATTATAACTTTTCCCGATTCCCCGAAAGGAGAATCTTCCCCCGAAATTTCTGCCGACATTCATGTCGTAGAGACATCTACGGCCAAATCTAAATCCGATGGTAAAAAGAAAGGGAAGAATAAAAAAAAAAAAAAATTCAAAAGAGAAAACTGATAAAAGTGAATCCAATGATGAAAAATGCAAACCTCGTTATCCTTGTTACATTTGTGATGAGGATCATTTTACTAAGGAATGCCCACATCGAGCAGAGGTTGAAAAATTCGTTAAAGGTTCACAACAACCTGCTGTCTTGAAGGATCCTTTTCCAACTCAAGATAGTAAAATGGTTGGTTCTACCTCGAATACCTCAGAAGAACCTATTCTAATGATGTCTCATGTATGGATTGCGACGCGATCGCAAGATTATCGTACTAAGAATCCTGTTGATGGTAAAGAAGTAGAATATTCTAATGCAAATACATCAACTACACCTCCTCCTGTTTCTGGTCCACCACAGATCGAGAAACACAATCCAGACTTAATAATCAAACCGCCTACTAAAGGTGTTCTTCGTAAATCAGCTTTCAATCCACATGCGAGAGCTGCTCAGAATTACAACATTGTTGAAGATTTAGCTATTTCCCCTTCAGCAATGTTGGCTTTGGAAGTGCTGCAGTCATGCCCAGCACAACGTAAATTACTTTTTTCTACCATAGGAGCTGTCGATGTTCAGGATTCAAACCTTATAATATTTGATTTAGAGAATAGTACACCTCGCCTACCTCATCAAATGGCTTTCCAAATTCCAGTGTTAGTAAAAAACAGACCAATATTTCAGACTATGATTGATGAGGGAGCTTCAACATGTATTATGTTGATCCAGTGTTGGAAATCGCTTGGTTCTCCTACACTCAATCAGTCTCCAACAATTCTTAAGGCTTTTGATGGTCGAGGTTTTCACCCTTTTGGTATTTTGCAGGATTTACCCATAGGGGTCGAAGGTAAAATTGTAAATCTAGATGTGGAAGTGGTTGATGCCCCTCTAGATTACAACCTTCTTCTGGGTCGCAATTGGTCTTATGCTATGACTGCTATTGTTTCTTCGGTCTTTCGACTCATAAAATTTCCACATCAAGGAAGGATTGTTACAATAGATCAATTAACTTATTTTTCTTCTGACCCAGCCTCTACAGAAACAATCTAGCACATTGGTAAACTGGCTATCCCTTATAAGGATGTTGGATTAGGTTTGATTAAAGATTTTGGTTTACTAGGAACTTTTTCCTTTCCTCCTCCTAACGTATCGCCTTCTACCACAACTATTCATATGATTTCGTCAGACACTGTTATGTTTGATGATCCTTGGGTCATACTGTCCGAATCTGAGTTAGATTCATTTGATGGCATGATGCTTTTGAGTCCATTTGAAATTGCGTACCAGGCTGTACAGTCACTTTCCGACCCCTCTTCAACCGAAATTGATCCAATGAATGGGATCCATGAGGAATCACTTTCTATATCCAGTTTAGCCACAACGACATTTCCTGATCTTGTTCATACTGATGAGAAAATTTGTGAATTTTTGTCCGTTGATGATTTATCATGGGAAGATCTACATCAACAATCTTCATTTTTACCTGAACTAGATCATTTTGAAGATGATTTCGCTTCAATTTTTACTGCTGAATATGTCAAAGAACCCCAGAATCCATTGCGAAATCCTGATTCTGAGTTAAATTTGGAAAATATCTCTCGAACGATTCCAATTGACATTTCAGTAAAGCCAGGAATAATTGAAAACATTCTTATAGGTGCTTGTTGTACTGAAGATGAAATTCAAACTTATAAAGCCCTATTTCAAGATTTCTGTGATGTGTTTGTCTGGTCCTATGAAGAAATTCCAGGAATTGATCCGTCAATTGTCGTACATGAAATCAAGACTTACCTAGATGCCAAACCTATCCGTCAACGTTTATGTCAAATACATCCTAGAAAAGCTGCTGCTATCAAAGCCGAAGTTGAAAAAATACTTCGCGCAGGTTTTATTTATCCAATTCCTTTAACGGAGTGGGTATCGAATATTTTTCTTGTTACTAAAAAACAAGGAACGATACGAGTGTGTATTGATTATAGGGATATTAATCGAGCTTGTCCTAAAGATAATTATCCAACCCCCTATATCGATCAAATAATCGATGATTGTGTCGGCAGTGAAATGTTTTCCTTTATGGATGGTTTTTCCGGTTATAATCAAATAAACATAGTCCCTGCTGATCAGCCAAAAATAAATTTCATTTGTCCATGGGGGACATTTTCTTATTGCAAACTACCTTTTGGGTTAAAGAATGTTGGAGCAACTTTTCAAATGGCTATGTCTTACGCATTTCATGACATTAAGCACATTCTGCAGCCTTATCTCGATGATTTACCTGCTCATTCATCGCGTAGGGCCAACCATCTCACTCATTTACGAGCTGTCTTTATGAGATGTCAACATTATCGAATTAGGATGAATCCACACAAATGTGTTTTTTGTGTAGAATCAGGTCGCTTACTGGGATTTGTTGTTTCGAAAGCAGGCATTCACGTCGATCCGTTGAAGGTCGAAGCTATTGTTAAATTACCTCCTCCTTCGACTTTACGCCAACTCCAAATTTTGCAGGGGAAAGAAAAATTTTTACATCGGTTCTGTTAGAGTCGGCCCTTGCAGCACTCTGTCAGTGATCATTTCGTCTTTTGCATATTCATTATTAGGTGTCTCGCTTGTTCCACTTCGTTGCATTTCACTAGGATCATGCCATGGACTGACGAAGGGGTCTGTCGTCTTATGTTTCCTCATGTTTACACCTGCAGTGCTATTTTAAAAATTTTCCTCAAAAAATCATTCATAGTCATTTTAATTTCATTTCTGGTCATTAAAAATGTCAATAAGTGTCCTAGGTCTTAGTGTCTAGGGTTTTTGAGTCATTTGTATATTAGTCATAAAGCCTGCAAGGTGAGGAAAGTTCTGCATTTGTGATTTTTATTTTATTATCATCAGCATTTAAAAAAAAAAAATATTTCTAGTCCAAAACTCTGTTTTGGAACTAGAAACTTGTCATTATCATTTTGTAATAAATTGTAATTGTTCCGCCATGAAGACATTGTCAAAAGCAGACCCCTGGTCTCTTCCTTAGCCGAGATAGCCATATCCCTGCAAGAAGACAGCAAAATCATTAGTATCGACCTCAAAAAGCCAAAAGAAGATTGTATTTGACAAGCCAAAAGTGAAATTACAAAAACATTTGTAATATGGGTTTGAAATTAGATTTGAAATAAAATCTGATTGTGAAGATATTTGTAACATGTATAAAAGCCAAACCAGTTTCATTTGAACCAAACCACAACACCCAAATCGTGTTTTGAAGTTTGGAGGGCCGATTTCAAGTTTTGAATTGCATGGACAGTATTGAGGGGCTCGCGCGACCCACCTGGGCCTCGAGCGACCCACCTGGGCAGAGCGACCCACGCAGACCAGTTCAGCAGTGTGAAATTACAAGGGGCGCGACCCACCTGGGCCGAGCGACCCACGCAGAGGGTGAGCGACCCACGCAGACACAGGGTTTCGAAATTCATTCTGAGCGCCCAACCTTGCTTGGAATCGATGCAACTGGCCTTCAAACAGGTTTCTATCAATTGCTTGATGTTTTTGAATGCATTGGTGGCATCATTGGTGGTTTCAAATGTTCAAACGGAGGATTTAAAACCCCACAGTCATAGTATTATCGTTTTCAGGGTTTTAAAATGAAAATGAATGGTTGAATGAGTTTGTTTGCTATCTTATGGCAGTGATACATCCAGCTTTGCATATAATATCAAAACCATATTGCTCTCATGCCTATTATGCCATTATGACCATTGCTATTATTATACCATGTTTAAAACCCTTTGTTCCATGGTGACTGTGGTTGTATTATGTTTCACTGCCCAATGTAAAAACATTCTCATGACTTTGTTTCAAACTGCCCATTGACACCCTTGTTGTGATTACTCATAGACAAACACATTCTATTGATGCCATGCTCTCCTTTGATAAGATTTGTTCAAAATTTTGAAAGTTGCCCGCTCCCTTTGATCAAAGTTTCACTTGCATTGAAACACAGAGATTGTGCCTTTTTTCCAATCCATCTAAAAAAGAGATTTTATCCATGGTTTGTTTCCTTATGGTGCTTTGACGGTGGGAATATTGGTTGGGTGTTGAAACATACATCCTAACTTTGTTTGCACTGCTTTCACATCAGTATACACATTGCCAAAAGCTTGGTCAGAGCTATGTCGGAAACAGAGTCAGAATATGAGCCAGGGTCAGGCAGTGATTCGGTGACTGAAGGTAATGTGCCTCGGGGGTCCCGCAGAGATCATAGAAGTGGTGATCATCGCAGAGAGGAGCCTACTTCTTTGGCTCGGTTGCAGGCATGTCCATTAGCTATGGATTGTTTCCGATATTTGTCATGTTTCAGATTTTGTGAGATGGTTGCACAAACCCGGCCTCATCGTGAATTAGCCCGTCTGTTTGTTCTTCATTTACGGGGTGATCGGGTAAGCCTTGCTGGGGTTGATTTCATTGTATCACCTTTGACTATTGCTCAAGCCACTGGTATACCGAACATAGGCGAGGAATGGAACAAGGGTAAGCAGTTAGAGAAATTTCACTATGAGCCATACATTAAAACTGGATATAGGGCTTACTTGAGCAGAGTTTTTCCATTCATATTCTTGAGAGATGAGTATGCACCGCTCATGAGGCTCATTATTCAGTATTTCAGTTGTGAGGGCAGGTATGCTCGTCTTTTCTCATATCATGTTCGTTTGCTGATGCACTTCACAAGGGTGCGTATGATGAATATTCCTTATTTCATATACCGCAACATAGAGAAGATGGTTACATTTGTGCAGAAGAAGACGAGCCTAGTGCAGCAGTACAGGAGTATATATCATTTCGCTTTGATCAAAATCTTGGTGTCACATCAGTTGGCAGAGCAGGGCATCACTTGGGAGGATTTCATTTCTAGAGACTTTTTCAGAGTGCCACAACAGCCTCCCGAGACAGTTCATGATGCAGGAGAGCCTTCACACCAGCCGGACATGCGTGAGGTTGAGCATATCAGCACTCCTCTGGTTCAGACATATCAGCGAGGCCACAGGGCCTTATTTGCAGCGACACGGCGAGTACTATCTCCACGTGAGGTGGAAAGGGTCTTGCCGACTTCATCGACACGGCGAGTATTATCTCCACGTGATGTGGAAAGGGTCTCGCTTTCTTCTTCAGTGCAGGTACAGGTACAGGATAGGGGCAAGAGGCCCATGCATGATGAGGGCCCATCAGGAGGCCGGGACACCGATATGATATTCATTGATGTTGATACGGGCTCTCCTAGCTCGAAGCTGAGGGAAGTCATCCAGGAGCAAAGGGCCGAGAATGACCAGCTGAAAGACCAATTGTAGAAAGCTCAGTGGGTGATTAACTATTTGGAACAGCGCAACAAACAGCTCGAGGATGAGCTCACATTTTATGAGGTGCGCCAAATCCGTGAGGACAGACAGTGGAATCGAAAGAGACCCGGTGACATGACACCAGCTGACAGAGATACTGTACTCACGCGTGTGAATATCCATCTGGAGAAATTGTTGGCGAAGGCCAATCGAGACAAAGACATGCTTCGCCACATGAAAGGCCATTACTGGGCTCGCATGCATGTTTGCAAAGCGAGGATGAAGATCATGAAGAGGAGGTTGCGTAAGGCACTTCGACGGCGGAAAAGGCCTAATCCACTTCGGATTTTGGCCGAGGCTTCATTGACTGGGCAGGAAACATGATGGAGGACCTCCGCTCCGAATTTGGGCAAATTCGGAGAAACTTTTGTCATTTTCAAATTTTTGGTCTAAAAAACAGGTTTTGCAGCTACGTGGGTCGCGCGCTCATGCGCTCGCTTTTTTTTGAGACACTTGCTGGAGGAGATTTTTACATTTTTGGATTTTTCATGGTTAATTATGCATCCTCTGAAGTCAACTTAGCATTTCAACAAAACCTGGATGGTCAAACAGCTCAAAAACACCATGAAAATCACCTTGCTGCCACCTTTTGCACCAGCAGGAAGTACCTCTGGGAGAATGAGGTTTTGGAGGGTCAAATCAACTCCAAATTCAGAAATTCCACTTGGGTTGGAAAGTAGACATCCAGGGATTTCTAACGAGCTATCATGAGCTTAATTTGGATGCCGAGAGCTACCTCAAAATCAGCCTGGAACATGAGCGACCCACGCAGTTCAGGAGCGACCCACCTAGAAATTTTTCTGAATTTTCAGCTGCCAGCTCAGTATTTCGCCTATTATGGACCAGTTTGCTTATGGATAGAATTTTTGGGTTTTTATGATGTAAATTCATGTTTGATATGTAACTTTGGCTTGTTTTTATCTCTTCTAGAAGATTCACTCTCAAATGAGTAAAAAATCATGTAATGGATCAGTTTCCACTCTTTTAGAGGCAAGTTGTTAGCTACCTAGATTGTAGTTCCATGATTAGAATTGGTTGAAACTGATCCCTGAAGAGGGAATTCGACCCCTAGAGGTGGGGAAAGGGGTTAGAGTGATCTATATATTGTAATTTTTGAGGCATTCTAGAGGTTGGACTCTTGGGATACTTTTGATACCATTGTACATATTTTTCATATTTTGGCTAAGGAAAGATCAGGGGTTTTGCGGCACTTGTTGGGATCCTTGTGGTGTTCTGTTCTTGATTTTGTTTCTTCTTTGTTTACTGTAAGTTTCTTCATGTTTAATGTATGCCATCCTTTCATTATGCTTCTGAACTAAGTTGAATGAGTGATTAAGGTTGAATCCATTGTTTACAGTGCTTGGCCTTTGAATTCAGTTAGTTCTATATGTTTTCTGCTGTTTGGAGAGGATCCAAGTTCTTTTTTGCCCTCTTCAGCTCCTCGTCAGTCTAATCTATCCATAAAATCCAATTCGAAGCATCAAGATCATCACCTACCTCGCCCCAGCTTGAACTCTGCAAAGGTCTGACCTTATCCCCGGACCCAAAATTTGTTTTCCCATTACTCCAGCAAAAACCCAAAAAACCAAAAATCAAACATACCTATCTCTTTACTAGCCTAAAATCAGTTCTTATTGTAAGTCATCTCGCATCCTACTTGCTTATTATCTCGAGATTGACGGAGAGAGCCCTCTCCTGTCCTCGTTGGGCTAGCTACGAGGCCGAGCGTGGTTTGATGTAGCCTTGAGTTTTACTTCATTTCAGCCTGAGGTAGATTTGAGTGCTAACATAGTGGTGACCATACTGGGGACAATCTCAATGGTTTGCTTGTTGATGTGTTTGTTCCACGAGTCTTAGACGGAGTCTGAAGTCACGCCAGGTAGCTTTCGAAACGCTTTTGTTATGCATAAGCGGAAGTAGATAAACGCTGCTTCAGTCGATCTCCGGTAAGCTTGTGTGTTCATTACTTGATTTGTAAATCACCCCAGTATACTTATTCGTTCTAGACCTTTTGGATGATTGAGTCTAGAAGTCGAAAGGCTGAAAATAATTGATTGTGTTCCTTGAAATTTTTCCCGAGAAGATCAATACACTGGCTTCAAGAAGGAATACTAGGGCGAATCCTGACCCTGATCCACCAACAATATTCAAAAATCTGAATCTGATTCCAAGGAACCTTAGAAAACAAGGAAGTCAAGAGAGTTCTGAAAGAGAAAGCCAATTGAGTTTTGAGAGTTCCAGAGTGCTTACCCGATCGACATCCTGTCCTGTCAAAATCATATATGTTGATGAAATTCCTTTTGATGCACAGTTTGAAACATCCTTGTTTGTAAATTTTTCCGAAACTGAATTGTCAAGATTAGTCCCAGATCCATTGTTTACTGAAGATTTGCAATATAGATTTGTTTCACATTACCTGGATAAACAGTTGCAAAGTTCTATTGGGGATACTAACACTCTTGAATTTACTGAATCTGGTTCACAAGTTCTTGAGCCATCTGAAATTGCATCGAGTTCACAGATCCCTACTGAGCCTCCCTTTATCCCTACCATTCCGGTTCAGCCTGAGTTTTCTGATCAGCAATCAATAGTAATTTCTCCGTTTCCATTGAATACATCTCGCAGACCTACTGCTCCTACTCCTCCTGTGTCTCCTCGACAACAGATTGTTTTCAATCCACCAAGAGCTATGGCTGCTCGTTTTGCACCTCTTGTGTTACCCCAGCAGTTGAATGATATGCCTGCAGACTATCAGAGAAAGATCCCGACATTTGATGGCACTCCACAGAGTCTTCCTGCACAACAGCATGTAGACAATATGGCAGATTTCTTTGATCGTTTCGAGATTGATGAAGAGAATGTGAGTATGAGGCTTTTTGTCCAAACCTTTGGAGGAGAGGTAAGGAAATGGTTTAGAGCCTTGCCGCAAAGAAGCATCGATACATTGGCAGAACTCCAAAGGCAGTTTTTAGATCGATGGGAGATGAAAAAGGATCCGCTGCAGATTACTTCAGAATATACAAACCTCAAACGTAATCCTGGTGAGTCTGTTCAGGATTATATCATTAGATTCAATACAGTGTATAATGCTATTCCAGATGATTTGAGACCGTCCAAAAAGTCTGCTCTCCTTAAATTCCCGGATGGCTTTGATCCCGAGATGGCTTATTCCCTTCGTGATAGAGATCCACCTACTTTAGAAGATATGCAGAAGGTCGCTGTTAGTGTTGAGGCAAATCTGAATGATAAAAGAGCACGGTTGAAAGCGGAGAAAAGAGTGACAATAAAGGAAGAGCCTTCTACATCTATATCAGAACAGCACTTAGCTCGTGAGTTGGAAAAGGTTTTGAAAAGAATGAATCTCGACAAATCAGAAACACAGTTTCGAAATCCAAATTTTCGTGGCCAGCAGCAGCCACAATTCAGAATTAAGCAGCGTGAACAAAGAGCTCAAGAGCCAGCAGCCCAACAGCAGATTAAGACCCCTATTTTGCAGAATTTTGTGAGTCATGATTCCGATGATGATGATGATGTGTCAGGTGAGCAAAATCATTTCTTCACTCCCGATGATTTTCCTATTTATATCACTGAGGATGAGGAGTATGGAGAAAGTTCAGTTGTTCAGAAAGATGAGGATTTCATCCTAACAAATGATGCTGATTTAGAGGAAGAGTCAGATGAATACCAAAGAGGATATATGAATGCATTGACTGCCCAGCAGAAGCAGTATTCATTGAGAAATCGAGATGTACCTATAAATCCCATTCAGAAAAGAAAAGAAGCTTCAGCACCGAAGACAGATTCACCAATACCACAGAAAAGAGGAAAAGAGACAATTGACCCCGCAGCAAGTAAAGTATCATCAGCTGAGAAGGTAAATCAGTCAAACATAGTGAAAGACAAGGCTGAAAAGAAGGAAGTTCCAGTCAAAGAGGTTGAGAAGGTTTCAGCATTTAGTTTGGAAAATGAAATTTCCAAACTGAAAATATCTATTCCTTTGACGGAGATTATGAAGAACAGCAGCTACCGTAGTCAAGTCACCAAAATTTTGAACTTTGATCCAATGATTGACACAGTAAATGTTGAGGATGATCAACCGGAATTAATTTTTGGGCCTGCATTAAATGGTGAGTCTCCTGACAGTAATGTTCCTCCTTTTTACATCAGTTTGAGGTTGCATGAATATATATTGCACAATGCTATGCTCGATTCGGGTGCTTTGCACAATTTGATGCCAAAGGCAATCATGGAAAAGTTGGGATTAGACATTACAAGAGAGTATCATGATTTGTATTCATTCGATTCCAGCCGGGTAAAGTGTATAGGACTCATCAAAGATTTGGTGGTAAGTTTAGATCAAATTCCAGCGAAGAATGTTTTGATGGATGTGGTGGTTGCCGACATTCCTCCACGGTTCGGGATGCTCCTTGCAAGATCTTGGGGGGCAAATTTGAAAGGTACACTTCAGTTAGATTTCTCTTATGCTACAATTCTAGTTTTCGGTCAAATGAGAAAGTTATATCGAGAGCAGAAGATGAAATACATGATAACTAGCAAAGAGAAGCCAGTCAATCATCCTGTGAATTATGTACATACTGATTTAGAGTCGTTTGTGTTGCTTGCTGATAGTTTTAATGATGTAGAAAGTCAACTAGTTCAGGCAGAAGACATACCAGAAATAAATGAGAATTTTAGAGAAGTTTTGCAAAAAGAAAGAAGAGAAAAACAAGCTGTTTTGGAGCAATCAGCTGAAGACAATGGGCAGCAAACAGGAAAAACAGAGCCGGCACAGTTTCAGCATTTAGAGGATGGTGAAGATGGTCTTTGGACCATGGATTTTGATGGTACAGTGGGCAGCGATGGTGCTGGGATTGGTGTGTGGATTCGTAGTCCATTTTCCGCTCCTGATAGAGTTCCGAGCAATGTGAGAGTGTGTTCTTACAAGCTTGCATTCGATTGTTCTAATAATGAAGCAGAATACGAGGCTCTTATTGCTGGCCTTAAGATTCTCAAGAAGCTGAAAGCGAAGAGGATTGCAGTATATGGCGATTCAGAATTAGTGATAAAGCAAGTTAAAGGTGAGTTTCAGGCTAAGCATCCTCGCATGAGGGCTTACCGAAATGCAGTTTTGGATATTCTCAAGTTATTTTCTGATTATACTTTGACATGTGTGCCCCGCATACAAAATGGTGTTGCTGATGGACTTGCTAAGGCAGCAAGCAATCTTAAGATTCCAATGAATTCCAGCAACAAGTTTGAGATACATGTGAAACACCGGCCCACCGTTCCAGACAATCATCGATGTTGGCAAGTTTTTGAGGATGATGAGGAGATTAGTGAATTTCTGCAGAATAAAGGTAAGTTTAAAGATACCTCCATAGATACAGAATTTGATGATGGTATTGATGACATACAGATAAATCAAATGGATGTGCTGCAACTGAAGGATAACATCATTCCTAAGGGATTGATTCCTTTGGAAGAGTTGTTCGATCAAGATGATGTAGCCCGTAAACCTACATTGAGGCCAACAGAAAAAGGTGTCGAAGAGGTGAATATTGGGACAGCTGAGAATCCCAAGATGGTAAAATTGTCAAAGTCATTGTCACCAAAGGTAAGAGCATAATATGTGAAATTGTTGTCTTCATTTTCTGATGTGTTTGCGTGGGATTATTCAGATCTTAAAACATATGATACCAATATCATTCAGCATACTATTCCCATCAAACCAAATCAGAAGCCTTTTCGTCAAAAGTTGAGGAGGATCAATCCAAAGCTGCTACCATCAATCGAAAAAGAGGTAAATAGGTTGTATAAGTCAGGAATCATTGTGCTTATTCGATTTTCAGATTGGATATCAAACTTGGTGCCCGTGAGAAAGAAGACAGGTGAGATCCGTTTATGTATTGACTTCAGAAATATGAATAAGGTATCATTAAAGGACAATTATCCGCTTCCAAAGATGGACCACATATTGCAGCGAGTAGTTGGAGCATCAAGGATGTCACTACTCGATGGATACTCAGGTTATAATCAGATTTTAGTGCAGGAAGATGATCGTGACAAGACTGCGTTCACCACTCCTTGGGGAACATTTCATTATGCAAAGATGCCGTTTGGTTTAAAGAATGCAGGCGCTACCTTTCAGCGTGCAATGGACATGGCTTTTGCCAATGAGAAAGATGTGTTTTTGGTTGTTTACCTTGATGATCTAACCGTGTTTTCCAATTCTGATGAGGAACATTTATATCATTTGAAAATTGTTTTCCAGAAGTGCAGAAAATATGGCATTTCGTTGAATCCGAAAAAGAGCCTTTTCGCCATGGATGAAGGAAAGCTCCTTGGCCACATCATATCGAAAGATGGCATTCGAGTTGATCCTGCACGTGTTGAAGCCATACAACAGATTGAACAGCCCCGGAACAAGAAAGAGATACAGTCTTTTAATGGTAAAATGAATTTTCTGCGTCGTTTCATTCCCAATCTTGCAGAACACCTTAGAGAAATCACGAACATGCTGAAAAAGGACAGTCAGGTAAGATGGACAGAAGAGGCGGTAAATTCATTCAATTTGGTAAAGATAGCTCTTTCCTCAGCTCCTATTTTAATCAGCCCAGATTACACCCAAGACTTCATTTTATTTTCTTTCGCTTCTGAGCACACCTTGGCAGCTGTTTTGATGCAAAAAAGGGATGGGGTTGAGAAGCCCATTGCTTTCTTCAGTCGGATCATTAGAGATGGAGCATTGAAGTATAATATCATTGAGATACAATCACTTGCGCTTGTAAAGGCTTTGAAGGATTTCCGTGTGTACATATTGCATTCCCACATTACAGCATATGTTCCTAACGCAGCAGTTAAGGATGTTTTGGTACAAGCAGATCCAGAAGGAAGAAGAGGTAAATGGATCGCTGCATTGTTAGAATACGATGTGGAGATTAAACCGACCAAGCTGATCAAAGGACAAGGACTCGCCAAGCTCATGGCTGAAACAAATCTGCATGCTCTAGACATAAATTTGATTGCTGCCATGTCTGATGAAGAAGAGGAAAGTGCGTCCGTTCAGGTATCCGATATTTTTGTTTCTTCTCCTTGGTATGCTGACATTTTATATGTGCTTCAGAATTTGTCTACACCGCCCGGCATGCCTAGAAATAAGAGTAGAACATTGAAGTTAAGAGCTGCTAAATTCTGCATTTTGAATTCTGCATTATATTGGAAAGACCCTGGTGGTATGTTGTTGAATTGTTTGGTGGAGGAGGAAGCTCAAAGAGTTCTGGAGGATTTTCACAAAGGTGACTACGGAGGTCATTTGTTTTGGAAGACCACAGTGAATAAGATTCTAAGGGCAGGGTATTATTGGCCTTCTTTGTTTTCTGATGTGTTCAAGGCTGTTAAAAATTGTCATGAGTGTCAAATTTTCGAAGGGAAGCAGAAACTACAGCCTTTGCCTCTAAAACCAATCGAAATTAGTGCACCATTCCAGCAGTGGGGATTGGATTTTATTGGGGAAATCCACCCAGCATCCTCCGGACAGCATAGATGGATCTTGACAGCTACAGACTACTTCACGAAGTGGATTGAGGTGATTCCCACTCGACAGGCCACTGATGCGGTAATTATTTCTTTCCTTGAAAACAATATTCTGTCACGCTTTGGGTGTCCTAGTAAAATAGTCACAGATAATGCAGCAGCTTTTAAGTCTAAGAGGATGGTTGATTTTTGCTTTAAGTACAATATTACCTTGGGACATTCGACCGCCTACCACCCGCAAGGAAATGGCTTGGCGGAATCTTCAAATAAATCCTTGGTGAATATCATTAAGAAATTGCTGGAAATCAACAAGAAGGCCTGGCACAAAAAGTTGGTGAATGCATTATGGGCTGATAGGGTAAGTCAGAAAAAGTCTATTGGCATGTCTCCTTTCGAGTTGGTGTATGGGACGGATACAGTTTTTCCTACTTCACTTGCCGTCCCGGTGGTCAAATTGCTTCAGGAGGCTGGAAGTGAAGAGGATCCTATGCAGCGGAGGATTAATGAGATGATTCATTTACAGCAGACACGAGAGGAGGTATTTCAAAATACTTTCAAGTTGCAGGAGCGCATAAAGAAGATCTACGACAGAAAGGCGAAAGCAGATAAGTTTCAGTTGGATGAGGTAGTTTTGAAATGGGATGCTCGGAATGAAGATAAGGGAAAGCACGGCAAATTTGAAAATCTGTGGAAGGGACCTTTTAAGATTGCAGCGTATCGGGGTCAGAATGCATTTCTTCTTAAAGAAATGAATGGAGATGATTGTCCTGGAGGACCGATCAATGGTCGGTTGCTGAAGCGCTATTATTTCTGAGTACTTGCTACTGATCTCATTGTCATTGTATATATCATTTTACTTTTGTTTCGTTGCAAGTGTGCACTGATCTCTCATTTTCAGTCTGGGGCCCGGAGCGAAGGCTATAATTCTAGAGATAGAGGTTGATTGGTTTGAAATTGTCAAGTTAAGTTTTATCAGTCTTCTAGTTTAAAGTCATGTCAGTTTGAGTCTTGTCAGTTTTGGTCAAATTGCAGTCTGTCGTTAGTCAAATCTGTAGTCAATAAAATTGTGCAAAGTTTGCTTTATCAGTTGAAATAATGATTCCATTGCCCAATGGATGAGAGGCATTGTCTGACTCCCCCAGAGATCTGCCGTTCTTGGCATCTCCATGGAGTCACCATCCCCATTGGAGCCAATGTTAGAGTCGGCCTTTACAGCCCTCCGTCAGTGATCGTCTCGTCTTTTGCATTTTCATTTTTAGGTGTCTCGTTTGTTCCACTTCGTTTAATTTCACTAGGAGCATGCCATGGACTGACGAGGGGGTCTGTCGTCTTATGTTTCCTCATGTTTATACCTGCAGCGCTATTTAAAAATTTTCCTCAAAAAATCATTCATAGTCATTATCATTTCATTTCTGGTCATTAAAAAAATGTCAATAAGTGTCCTAGGTCTTGGTGTCTAGGGTTTTGAGTCATTTATATACCATTCATAAAGCCTGCAAGGTGAGGAAAGTTCCGCATATTGTGATTTTTTGTTTTATTATCATCAGCCTTTTAAAAAATATTTCTAGTCCAAAACTCTGTTTTGGAACTAGAAATTGTTCATTATCATTTTGTAATAAATTGTAATTATTCCGCCAAGAAGACATTGTCAAAAGCAGACCCCTGGTCTCTTCCTTAGCCGAGATAGCCATATCCCTGCAAGAAGACAGCAAAATCATTAGTATCGACCTCAAAAAAGCCAAAAGAAGTTTGTATTTGAAAAGCCAAAAGTGAAATTACAAATACATTGTAATATGGGTTTGCAATTAGATTTGAAACAAATCTGATTGTGGAGGATATTTGTATCAAGTATAAAAGCCAAACAAGTTTCATTTTCACAAATCCATAGCACCCAAATCGTGTTTTGAAGATTGGAGGGCCGATTTCAGAGTTTTAAACTGCGTGGACAGAGTTGTGGGGCTCGAGCGACCCACCTGGGCGCGAGCGACCCACCTGGGCAGAGCGACCCACGTAGGTCATTTCAGCAGTGTAAAGATACAAGGGGCGCGACCCACCTGGGCCGAGCGACCCACGCAGGAGGCGAGCGACCCACGCAGACACAGAGTTTCGAAATTCAGTTTGAGCGCCCAGTCTTGCTTGGAATCGATTCAACTTTCCTTCAAACAGGTTTTTGCAATTCCTTGATGTTTTTAGTGCGTTGGTGGCATCATTGGTGGTTTCAAATGTTTCAAATGGAGGATTTAAAACCCCACAGTCATAGTATTATCGTTTTCAGGGTTTTAAAATGAAAATGAATGGTTGAATGAGTTTGTTTGCTATCTTATGGCAGTGATACATCCATCTTTGCATATAATATCAAAACCATATTGCTCTCATGCCCATTATGCCATTTCGACCATTGCTATTATTATACCATGTTTAAACCCTTTGTTCCATGGTGATTGTGGTTGTAATGAGTCTCACTGCCCAATGTAAAAACATTCTCATGACTTTGTTTCAAACTGCCCATTGAGACCTTTGTGGTTATTACTCATAGACAAACACATTCTATTGATGCCATGCTCTCCTTTGATAAGATTTGTTCAAAATTTTGAAAGTTGCCCGCTCCCTTTGATCAAAGTTTCACTTGCATTTAAACACAGATATTGTGCCTTTTCCAATCCATCTAAAACAGAGATTTTATCCATGGTTTGTTTCCTTATGGTGTTTTGACGGTGGGAATATTGGTTGGGTGTTGAAACATACATCCTAACTTTGTTTGCACTGCTTTCATATCAGTATACACATTGCCAAAAGCTTGGTCAGAGCCATGTCAGAGACAGAGTCAGAATATGAGCCAGGGTCAGGCAGTGATTTGGTGACTGAAGGTAATGTGCCACGGGGGTCCCGCAGAGAACATAGAAGCGGTGATCATCGCAGAGAGGAGCCTACTTCTTTGGCTCGGTTGCAGGCATGTCCATTAGCTATGGATTGTTTCCGATAGTTGTCATGTTTCAGATTTTGTGAGATGGTTGCACAAACCCGGCCTCATCGTGAATTGGCCCGCCTGTTTGTTCTTCATTTACGGGATGGTCGGGTAAGCCTTGCTGGGGTTGATTTCATTGTGTCACCCTTGACTATTGCTCAAGCCACTGGTATACCGAACATGGGCGAGGAATGGAACAAGGGTCAACAGTTAGAGAAATTTCACTATGAGCCATACATTAAAACTGGATATAGGGCTTACTTGAGCAGAGTTTTTCCATTCAGATTCTTGAGAGATGAGTATGCACCGCTCATGAGGCTCATCATTCAGTATTTTAGTTGTGAGGGCAGGTATGCTCGTCTTTTCTCATACCATATTCGTTTGCTGATGCACTTCACAAGGGTACGTATGATGAGTATTCCGTATTTCATACACCGCAACATAGAGAGGATGGTGACATTTGTGCAGAAGAAGACGAGCCCAGTGCAGCAGTAGAGGAGTATATATCATTTCAATTTGATCAAAATCTTGGTGTCACATCAGTTGGCAGAGCAGGGCATCACTTGGGAGGATTTAATTTCTAGAGACTTTTTCAGAGTGCCACAGCAGCCTCCCGAGACAGTTCATGATGCAGGAGAACCTTCACACCAGCCGGACATGCGTGAGGTTGAGCATATCAGCACTCCTCTGGTTCAGACATATCAGCGAGGCCACAGGGCCTTATTTGCAGCGACATGGCGAGTACTATCTCCACGTGAGGTGGAAGGGGTCTTGCCGACTTCATCGACACGGCGAGTATTATATCCACGTGATGTGGAAAGGGTATCGCTTTCTTCTTCAGTGCAGGTACAGGTACAGGATAGGGGCAAGAGGCCCATGCATGATGAGGGCCCATCAGGAGGCCGGGACACCGATATGATAGTCATTGATGTTGATACGGGCTCTCCTAGCTCGAAGCTGAGGGAAGTCATCCAGGAGCAAAGGGCCGAGAATGACCAGCTGAAAGACCAATTGAAGAAAGCTCAGTGGGTGATTAACTATTTGGAACAGCGCAACAAACAGCTCGAGGATGAGCTCACATTTTATGAGGTGCGCCAAATCCGTGAGGACAGACAGTGGAATCGAAAGAGACCCGGTGACATGACACCAGCTGACAGAGATACTATACTCACACGTGTGAATATCCATCTGGAGAAGTTGTTGGTGAAGGCCAATCGGGACAAAGACATGCTTCGCCACATGAAAGGCCATTACTGGGCTCGCATGTATGTTTGCAAAGCGAGGATGAAGATCATGAAGAGGAGGTTGCGCAAGGCACTTCGACGGCGGAAAAGGCCTAATCCACTTCAGATTTTGGCCGAGGCTTCATTTACTGGGTAGGACACATGATGGAGGACCTTCGCTCCGAATTTGGGCAAATTCGGAGAAAATTTTGTCATTTTCAAATTTTTGGTCTAAAAAACAGGTTTTACAGTTACGTGGGTCGCGCGCTCATGCGCTCACTTTTTTTTGGGATACTTGCTGGAGGATATTCTTACATTTTTGGATTTTTCATGGTTAATTATGCATCCTCTGAAGTCAAATTAGCATTTCAACAAAATCTGGATGGTCAAACAGCTCAAAAACACCATGAAAATCACCTTGCTGCCACCTTTTGCACCAGCAGGGAGTACCTCTGGGAGAAAGAGGTTTTGGAGGGTCAAAACAACTCCAAATTCAGAAATTATACTTGGGTTGGAAATTAGACATCCAGGGATTTCCAACGAGCTATCATGAGCTCAATTTGGATGCCGGGAACTACCTCAAATTCAGCCTGGAACATGAGCGACCCACGCAGTTCAGGAGCGACCCACCTAGAAATTTTTCTGAATTTTCAGCTGCCAGCTCAGTATTTCGCCTATTATGGACCAGTTTTGATTATGGATAGAATTCTTGGGTTTTTATGATGTAAATTCATGTTTGATATGTAACTTTGGCTTATTTTTATCTCTTCTAGAAGATTCACTCTCAAATGAGTAAAAAATCATGTAATGGATCAGTTTCCACTCTTTTAGAGGCAAGTTGTTAGCTGCCTAGATTGTAGTTCCATGATTAGAATTGGTTGAAACTGATCCATGAAGAGGGAATTCGACCCCTAGAGGTGGGGAAAGGTGTTATAGTGATCTATATATTGTAATTTCTCAATCATTTTCAGAGGTTGGAGAGGTTGGACTCTTGGGATACTTTTGATACCATTGTACATATTTTTCATATTTTGGCTAAGGAAAGATCAGGGGTTTTTGCGGCACTTGTTGGGATCCTTGTGGTGTTCTGTTCTTGATGGTGTTTCTTCTTTGTTTACTGTAAGTTTCTTCATGTTTAATGTATGCCATCGTTTCATTATGCTTCTGAACTAAGTTGAATGAGTGATTAAGGTTGAATCCATTGTTTACAGTGCTTGGCCTTTGAGTTCAGTTAGTTCTATATGTTTTCTGCTGTTTGGAGAGGATCCAAGTTCTTCTTTGCCCTCTTCAGCTCCTCGTCAGTCTAATCTATCCATAAAATCCAATTCGAAGCATCAAGATCATCACCTACCTCACCCCAGCTTGAACTCTGCAAAGGTCTGACCTTATCCCCGGACCCAAAATTTGTTTTCCCATTACTCCAGCGAAAACCCAAAAAACCAAAAACCAAACATACCTATCTCTTTACTAGCCTAAAATCAGTTCTTATTTTAAGTCATCTCGCATCCTATTGCTTAGTTTCTCGAGATTGACGGAGAGAGCCCTCTCCTGTCCTCGTAGGGCTAGCTACGAGGCTAAGCGTGGTTTGATGTAGCCTTGAGTTTTACTTCATTTCAGCCTGAGGTAGATTTGAGTGCTAACAGGTTCATTCCTAACTATGCGGAGCTTACAAAGGGTTTTACCTGGTTGTTGAAACAGAACATTCCATTCTTTTGGGATGAGATCACTGATCGATCTTTTGATGCACTTAAACACGCGTTGACCCATGCACCGTTATTGCATCCTCCCAACTACAACCAGGATTACGTTTTGTACCTCACTACTTCTCATTCCACTATTGGGATGGTTTTAGTTCAGGAAGACGAATCTAACACTGAACATGTGATTTATTATCTTAGTTGGAATCTGCATCTGACTGAGATCAAATACACACATGTGGAGAAATTGGCCTTGGTAGTTGTTCAAGCTGTCCAAAGATTTAGACACTACATCTTGTTACGTAAAACCACAGTAATTTCTGACTATAACCCTATGATGTACATTTTGACCAAACAATTGCTAGGGGGCAAGTATTCCAAATGGATAGTCATCCTGAAAAAATTTGACTTGGAATTTGAGAAATCCAAGGCAAAGAAATCTTTGGTCTTTGTGGAACTGATGTGTGATTTTCCCCTCTACTGATACTGAAACTGTGGTAGAAGAGCCCATTGCGGACGAATCTCTGTTTCTTATTAGTACTCTCGATCCATGGTATGGATATATCATTGTTTATCTCCACACCTAATCTTTTTGGCCTGAACTCTCACGATCTCAGCGACGGAAAATACGCTTCCAATCCCAACAGTACAATATTATTGGTGATACACTCTATCGTCGTGGAGCGGATTATGTTTTCCAACGTTGTCTTATTCATGAAGAAGCTGAAAAGGTTTTAAATGACTGCCATTCTGGAGCATGTGGCGGTCATATGTCTGGGTATGCCACAACCCAAAATATATTGTGCGCTGGTTATTTCTGGCCATCGTTATTCAAATATTGTGTTTATGCAGTCCGAAAATGCCACAATTGTCAACTTTTTGATCGTAATATGTGCGCGCCACCTGCTCCTCTTCACCCCATAATTGCTGTTGGTCCTTTCGTGAAATGGGGTATCGAATTTATTACATGTAACCCTCACTCGGCCGGGGGGCATGCATATATTATTTTAGCAGTAGATTATTTTACTAAGTGGGCCGAGGCGATGACTAAATTTTCGGCTAATGGCAAGACTGCTGCAACTTTCATATTTAATCACATAATTGCTAGGTTTGGTGTTCCCCAAGCCATTATTACAGATCATGGAAGTCATTTTCGAAATGTCATGATGACTGAACTGACAGATCAACTTGGCCTGTGCCACGATAGTTCCACTCCGTATTATCCACAAGCCAATGTTCTAGTTGAAGCCATAAATAAAGTTTTAGTCACCATGATTAGACAAATTATTGGTATTCACAAAACGAATTGGAATTCAATGTTATTTTCATCACTTTGGGCATATCGAACTTCAGTAAAAACATCAACTAGTTTCACTCCATTTCAACTCGTTTACAGTTTGGAAGCTGTGTTGCTGATTGAATGCAAAATTTCGTCACTGAAATTAGCCATAGAATTACTCCCAACTACGTTTGAAGAGAAGAAACGTTTTTTATACTTGGCTCAGCTGGATGAGAATCGATGAAATGATGCAATAGCAAACGAGGCTCATGTTAAACGAATAAAAGCTCAGTATGATAGAAGTGTTACCCCTCGAAATTTTTCAGAAGGAGACCTAGTCAAAGTTTATGATCAAGCCAACAATAAGCTAGGAGCTGGGAAATTCGTGCCCATGTGGCATGGCCCTTTCATTGTTAAACGAAAGCTAGCAAAAGGGGCCTATGAGCTGATAGATTTTGATGGTGTCCCTTTAGATAAACCTAGAAATGGACTTTATCTGAAGCGATCTTATGCTTAAGCTTGGTGTGGAGATTTTTTATTAGATTAGATTTCTTTACTACTGGTATGTCTTAGATTAGAAAATCGTGCCTAGTTTAGAAGTGTGTTTTTTATCACTATTCCTGCTTATCTGAGTTTTACTCTTGATATTGCAAATGTCAACGTCTCTTCAAATCTACATTGGTTTTTCTAATGGTGTTTGTCGTAGTACATGGAACATTTCTTCCACAGCTTGGGTTATCTATTCACCCTCTGACGAGTTAGTATCCATGCATGGGGTAAGCCTTGTTCAAACGACGAATAAAATTGTAGAGTATAGTGCAATGATTGAGTTATTATCTGAATCCATATAGTTTGGAATTCGGAGTTTGATTGTTAGGCTAGATTCTGAACTTGTTGTATTACAGCTCAATAGGGTTTATGCCATTAGAAATCCAGTGTTATTATGGTTATTTTTAAGATTTCGTCTCTTGGAACGTGAATTTGATTACATTGAATATCAACATACTCCAAGACATTTAAATACATTAGCAGATGCAGTTTCTTCTAGTATGATAAATCGACATTTGCAATGATCAAAATAGTAAAACAAACAACATTCATAACATGTACACAGATAGCCGGTAAATAGTGATATATCATAGTATAGAAGTGTTTTCAAAAAATATACATCGTCTTCGATCATAGGTTGGAAACACCTTATGATCGGCAAAATGATAACACAAAAAGTCAAAAAATATGATTCTACAACACGATCATCCCATCACTGATGGTGATCACGATAAGAGACCACTGCTCGGGCCACCCTACATAGGAACCTCCTAAAAGGTCCTGGAGCACCAATCACATATCTCTGCAATCTGAGTGGAATCTCATCTATGTCCGTCTCTGGAATATCTAGAGTCAGAAACTCTAGGTGATGCTCTAAATCAGACAGGATTTCTACTGATTGGCTTACTGGCGCTGGTGCGACTACAACTAGTTGTCTTCTTTCATAAGGCTGGAGATGGGCTGGTCACCATGGGCCCACATCTGCGTTTAAAAACTTTTGGTTATTAATTTTCAAGACGTTCAAAATACAAAAAAAAAAATATTAGAACTCAGAATTTGTTGAAATTGATTTTACCTATTTCATCCCACTGTTCCCCTGCTAGGAGAGTCATCTCTCGGTCGTCGCAGAAATCTATCCCAGCGTATGGAAAATCCTCTATGACAAAAATTTGGTGGTCCAGCCAACGAAAATATGAAGGAGGGAATCGAACAATCTCAGCACCGTCAATACCGTGATGGGCCATCAATGCAACCCAACGAACCATCCTAGGTTCTCGAGGTCGACCGGCATCGACAAGAATACTCTGCGGAGCTAACATGGGGATCCTCTCTAGGGAAAACATGACCACGATGGATCCATATCCAAAGTTATTTAGTTTGTCATTTTTTACTTTAGTTAGTTGGCCTTTTACATTGGCCAACACAGCTTCGCACTAGTTGAAAATGGTGCCTCCAAAACAGTCCACAGCAATGTGCATCTGGGAATCGATAGCCACATGCAGTGCTGCACTCCCACACAATCTGGTAACATTAAATGCAATAACTTTCATCTCGGGACGGATGATAGTTTTTATATCAATCCATTTTTCCCTGGGGTCTGCTTGATCATTACAGAATTCTTGACGAAGACTAGCGATAGTCTGGCCACCTGGCCTAGTCCTAAACAAGGAAAGTTGTTCGCCCCTCCTAGACAAAACAGTCAGAAAATAAATATCCTCCAGCTCAATTTCAAGCCGGTGGCCGCCAATAATGAAACACTGGTCCTGCACATTCCACCTGTTTACGAACCATGTCAGGAAGTCTACCTGTGCCCTCATGCCCTGGATGGCCTAGAATTTATATAAATTGTATGCTCTTAATGCTTGCATTGTGGGAAAATGGAGCATTGTGGCTTCGTCCACATCCTCATTCTCACGTTCTCTCCAAATCAACATCTTGTTAATCCTACAATGCATAAAAAGATATGTTAGAACAATCTAATTTGAAAATTTTTGGGCGCCAAATGAGAAATTTGATTTTGAAATTTAAAAACGAGGGGACCACACTTTCCCTTTGTACACAGTGCGTAGGAACGCACACGCTCTGTGGGAAAAGTGCGGACCCATGACTTTTTTCTACATAAGAAAAAGTCGGGGTCTGCAGGGCCCATGTGTGGCACCTGCGGACCTCCGTGGGCGATTTCTTAAACTATGTTTTTCCCTTAAAAATAAAATCTAAAGCCTAAAAATAAATTGTAAATGGATGAAATTCAAGATTAAGAGGTCATGGATTACCTAGGACTGACGGTTCTCAATTTCGTTGGACGGATTTTCCAGAATCTTCACAAGAACTTTTTTTACTCAAAAGCTTCTACTTTTCACTCTGTACTTGAACGGTAAAAATGAAATTGAAAAAGTCCTTTTAATAAGTTTTTTCGAATAAATGACTTTTAATTTGTTTATTTTTCTCTTTAAAAGGGTATTTTTTAAAGCATTTTTACTTATCTTAAACAGGTATGTGTAATGTTTCAAGTTTTTGTGTAGAAATTGGATTTTTCAGGAGTATTGATCGTTTTTCAACAAAGAGCATACTTTTATCACTTTTTCAGACTCTTTCAAAAATTTTACGAAAAAGCGAAAACTTGGAGTCCTCTTTTAAGCCCTTTTCAGACTCTCTAAACATGAAAAGATTGCCGAGCACTTGATTATTCGAACTCATTAAAGTAAATGAATAATTGTCCCTTCAATATAAGCTTACCCCTTTTACAGACTGAAATGGACTATTTACAAAAAAGGTATACGTTGACTAATTACGGTCAATAAAGTTCTCTCCCGCATTATTTTATCCTTTTTCGAGCTCGAGAGACTAAATTTATGAAAAATTACATCCATGGAGTTTTCTTAAGTTTTTTCTTCTGACTCCCTAAAATTGAAAAACACTGAGTTTCTCCTATACTGGACTCGTTAAAATTTAACAGTAAAGGACCTGTTCAATTCTAAACAGGAATGGACCACTCCTTCTTAGGGTTCGAATATTAAACTAAGTTGGACTCATCCGAAGGATGAGCTTATAAACAAGAAAATTTTATCCTCCTCAAGCTTGTCAAAAATAAAGAGGTACTTGCCAATAATGGTGGGGGGAAAAAGAGAGAAGAATGGACATGTTTGTTGTATTTTGATTTTTCGAAAATCCAGTTAACCGCTCTTGAACATGACACTTTTTGTTCGCCTGGGTTGGGAAATCCTTTACCTAATAATTAATCAAACCACATTGAAAGTCTTCAGCCGGTTTCTGGGTATTAGCTTTGGGTTAATTGTCACCAAGCCATCTGCAGTGTCGTTATGTGTTCAAGAGGATAGTTCAAATAAACCGTTCATTTGCGAAATATCTGTCATCCATTTTTTACCATCCCTGAGTCAGTCCTTGCCAATATATTTTCAAAACTTGATCTATGATTTCGTGTTGTGGGCTTGCCTACGACAGATCACTTTCTATCGACAACAACTCATTATCTAGGAAGTTGATCCAGAAATCATCAGTACCTTGAAATCTACATGCCTTAATGGCAGGTTTCTCGCCTTCGACGATAGGTTGCATCATTGACCTTCGATCGAATGATTCTGTGACATGTTTGACTTCAGCTCATTCATTCACATTTCATGGATTGTATTGAGTACTTTGAGAGCCATTTAAATTACTGGTGGTTACTCTCACACTTGTTAACAGTTTACATCATTGACTGGTAATCAAGTGGTTTCTACCATGTTCAACTTCGACACATTCATTCACATGGATAGAATCGTACTAGTTCGAGATGCGGAAATCAAGACCCTGGATCTATTTTCTACCATCCAGGCTGCGAGGAATTTTGTTATCATTTATACAGTGGACTACGCATGTCTATACTTCAGCTTACAATTGCGTCTATACTGTGTCTACGCATGTCTATACTATGATGTACTCAAAATCATTCCTGTATCAGAACATTTTGAATTAGTTTCTAGTTAGTCTTGATCTGAGTATGGGAATTCCTACCTCAGCGATGATATATATATATATATTTTGCATTGAATGTTTTTACAGGTTCCGACTGGGGTGTCCACAGGATGATCCTTGAAATGATAAAGTACTGCACTCTTCATATATGACAGACTTCAACACCATCTATTCCAGACTTTGCACTTTAGGGGGCAATCTGTTACACTAAAAATTGTCATCCTGACATTCTACTATGTGTGTGAGCTCATTATTACTCATACTTCTCCCTTTGCAAGTCTAAAATATCAGTTCCTCATGTCAAGCCTTGAAAATCATAGAAAAGTTCCTAAAAATCTCCTAAACTTTGGTGTCGCACTTTCTCTCTATCTTGCCTGCGGTCTCGCACCTAATTTTAAACTCTCTTGCATACCTGAATGCACTTTATCTGTGTTAAAGGTGCGAACCCCTGTAAGATAAAAAAGGCGCACGTAAATTCCAAAAATCTCAATAAAAGTAAATTCTAGAAGCCTCTAGAAAGAATCTTGCGGTAGCAGAACCGTTCTTATGAGGTGCATGTATCCCTTACCTTATGGAGCTAACCCCTTGATGTGAGGAGCTTATCCCTTTGAAGGATGATTCTATCCCTTCATAGTTGGAACATAAAACCTCCTCTTTTCCACTATAAAAAGAGGCATTGGGTAGCCTCAAAGGGAGTTCAAGCTTTAGAATATTTGAGGTTAAGTGTTGTTAAGATTCAGACTCAGTTAACTAAGACTTTTGTGAGGAGAGATTACATACCTCTATTCATCTTGGTTGGAAGAGTGCAGATATTGTCAAAGTAGAGGAGACTCCTGCTTCGGACCTCAGGAAGGCCTGTGCAACATCAAGGCTCAGGTTGTAAGGTTTTCCTTCTTTTGAAATTAATACAAATATACTCATTTTTCTCAATAAGCTGTTAGTTAATGGTTTATTTCATAGATTCCTTGATCACTATGATAAGCATGGTTTATGATGATTTCTATACAGGTGCTATGTAATATTTTGCTTGTTTGTGACTGCAGGTTTACGAGGAAAACTCCTTCAAGTGCACAAGGGACAACAATGACTTCAAACAAGTGCTGGACATATGGTAAGTCTTTTACGCCTCTATAGAGCTTTTCGTAGATCATATATGCTTAGAGAAAGATTAGTTTATTTGGTTGTTTGTTGCTAGATACTTTTAGTACTAGGGAGATCAGTCTTGTCTGCAAGACAGATTAATCCATGAGGATAGTTGACTTGAGGAAAAGAACTGTCCTCATGGAACTATCCTCACATCTACTTTCTACAATCTACCTATATAACCTACTGATTCATTTTTTAAACGAGCTTGACACAAGAAAAGGAACTATGCTCTCGACTAACTGATTCATTTTTTAATGAGGTTCACACAGGAAAAGAACTGTCCTCATGGAAGTTTGTTTCATTTTTTAAACGAGCTTGACACAAGAAAAGGAACTATGCTCTCGACTAACTGATTCATTTTTTAACGAGGTTGACATAGTAAAAGGAACTATCCTCACATCTACTTTCTACAATATACCTATATAACACGACACTTTTTGTTCACTTGGGTTGGGAAATCCCTTGCCTAACAGTTAATCAAACCATATTGAAAGTCTTCAGCCGGTTTCTGGGTATTAGCTTTGGGTCAATTTTCACCAAACCATCTGCAGTGTCGTTATGTGTTCAAGAGAACAGTTCAAACAAAACATTCAATGCAATATATATATATATATATATATATATATATATATATATATATGTAATCATATCATCGTTGAGGTAGGCATTCCTGTGTAGTCAATTTAGCATCCTAAATTGCTAACATAAATTATCAACCAGGGCTAGAAAACTGATGAAGTGTGGTGCACTATATGTGCTTAAGTGACCTCTTCCTTACTTCGTTGTATGTGTTTTTCTTATTGTTTTTGGGAACAGAACATTCTAATCCAAGGATATCCTAGCTTTGCAAATGAACATGAAATGTAACTCAACATAATACAACCAAATCTCTTTCATCTAATATTGATATGTTGGAAGAGATTTTTAAGAAAAAGAATGACTGTAAGATAATGAGGATCTTTTAATCTAATTGCAAAACAAAAAATGCTAATTAACTCAACATGATACAACCAAATCTCTTTCATCTAATATTGATATGTTGGAAGAGCGTTTTAAGAAAAAGAATGATTGTAAGATAATGAGGATCTTTTAATCTAATTGCAAAACAGAACAGTAACTGTGTGGTTCCAATTGACGATGTCAATTAGAGTTTAATTTAATGTCAACTCGGGAAGGTAAACTTAGAAGTGCTTATTTAAAATATATAGATCTAGAAAGATTCCTAATTTGTCCAAGATCTTAAAGTCCCCTTACAAGAACATATTCATTAAGATCTCTTTCAATAACTAATCAAACCTAGATCTAACAATTGTTTGAGATCTATGGTTCTCTTACAAGAACATTTTCTACAAGATCTCTTCCATCATTAGAACATCTAATAAGAACTTAAAAACTGAAATGAAATAAACCTAGATCTAATAATTGTATGAGGTCTTACAGTTCTCTTACAAGAACACTTTCAAATAAGAATCTTCCAATATTATAACATTTAACAAAACTTAAAAACTGAAATGAAACAAACCTAAATCTAATAATTGTATGAGATCTTATGGTTTCCTTACAAAAACACTTTCAAATAAGATCCTTCCAATATTATAATATTTAACAAAATTTAAAAGCTGAAATCAAACAAAAACATAAAATAAATTATACCTAAAATAAGCAAATGGGCATGCAAGTGAGGCCATGGGGGCCCTCCATAACTCCAGAAGCACACCACTTCAATGGAGACTCAGATGTAGAAGCAAAATCGAAGTATTTTCCTTTATTTCAAATTCTCCATTACAAACCAACTCTAAGGTTACAACTCTAAGCTTCTAAGATTACATACTCCAAAATTCTAAGACTACAAAAACTTCAAGATTCTAATATTACAAAGACTTCAACATTACAAATGGAGGAGATTGTACTCCTATTTATACAATGGGATGAGTAACAAACTCATAATGATCATCCACTAATCTCTCTTTAAGTTCCATAAATCTCTCAACCATCTAGACACATAACCCCTTTTGTCCTTTATCTTCTCCATGAGATCATAATCTTCTCCATGAGGTTTATCTTCTCAAATTCGAATTTGATCCTTTAAGGCCACATAAAGGTGTCTTGGAAGCTTCCTTGGCACCTACACATGTCACAAAAACAACCCACTTTCCATATATAATGTAAAATATATTATTTTCTAATATTTAATCAAGAATTTCTCTCAAAAATGCTTAAAAATAAATAATATTTGGAAAATATAAATTGGACCCATTAATGGTGAATAATAAGGAAAATGAAGTGACATGGTGGTGAATAATGGGTGATAAAATGGAAGCATAGGTGAGAAAATGTATGGTAATGAGTGACATTTTGAAACCCAAACATGCTCCCCAACTGAAGCTCTTGCATGTCCTCATGCAAGCTACTACAATGACTTGTTTAATTTGATTCTTGGATGACATTCCTTTTACAAGATGTTTGGTTCTTGTGTAACAAACATCTTTCAATCACAAACTTCCTTTTTAACTTTGCACATCTGTAACAAGCATCTTTCAATCATGGAATTCCTTTTAACTTTGCACATCTTTGGATAACTTTTATTTTTGCAAAGCATTTGCATCTTTTAATGATTGGTTCTTGTGTTACAATCATTATTTACTTTGTTGAGATCTCTGTTTAATGATTGGTTCTTGTGTTACAATCATTATTTACTTTGTTGAGATCGATCATTTCAAGAAGTCATTTAATATGCTCATCATTTTTAAGAAGTCATTTAATATGCTCATCATTTTGTAGTAGTTTTATTGTGGGAAAACTATGTGGGTTAATATGTAATATGAATGAAGGAAAAAAAAATGAAGTGTGAAGTGTGAAATTCCCCCCTCCCCAACTAATGGTTTTTGGCAATTTTTTAATGAGAAAGGGTAATGAGAAAGGGAATAGTGGAATAGTGGAATATTTTCCAAATATCATCATTTTAGCATCTAAAAAGAATTTCAAGATTAAAGGTTAGAAAACATCATACCTTACTTACCTACAGAAGTGGATGAATCATGCATGTTTAGTTGCTGCAATTCTGATCTGAAGCTTCTTCTGCAAGTTGTGGATGAAAGATGGATCTGTATTGTCGTATCTGCTGCTGGATAGTCTGATGAATCTGATGAGTCGGCTGAATATGGCTGAAAATGTATAAGGCTTGGAAGGTATACAAAATATAGAAGTTACATTTTCCTCCCCCCAACCTTATTTATTGACTTGTCCTCAAGTCATGACAAGATGAAAAAGAAATGAACAGAAATCTGCTTCATCTGCTACAAAATATGGGTCTTCGAGTCTTCAACGCTCGATGGCACAAATCTTACTATGTGATTAAATGTGCTGGTGTCGAACATAGTAAGAAGTTGTTCGCTTAGTGGCCATTAATGAATGCCACTAGTCAACACAAGAGCTCCCACCATTGATTCCAATGGGAGTCAAGATGCCTAACACATCTTTGTAGGTACGAATATGTTTGTTGTGGTCGAGTCACCTACAAGATCCAACGAACAAGGGATATTAATGTACTCCCATTGTTCATTGGCAAGAGTACTTGCCATTAGGGCATGAAAGCCTCTAGGTGTTTTTACAAAGATAATTAGACTCTAGGACTTTGACTCAATGATATACACAGAAGCAGGGTTTTATTGGCAGAAATAAAAAATGGTATGAAAAGGGAAATGGAAATGGAAAATGGATTTTATTGATTGGTTAGGAATAGATGAAAGGAAATGCATGGTGAATGAAGAAGAACTCTTGATGTGAAAAATGGACATGGAAATGATATGCTTTATGGATTTACAATTGGTGGAATTCAAAATCTTTTCCAAAAAGGGAGGTGCAAGGTAGTGGTTGTGGATATGGATTTGTCTTTAGAATTTTCCATGAATTTATTCTTTTGAAGACCAATTGTCGTCACAATTTAATCTCCTTAATGATCACTTGATTATCCTGTAACCTGTAAAAAAAACTTGGCAGAAAGAAACATAAGTTTGTTCAAGAAGGAATGCACATTTCCTTCTTGATTCTTACGCAAAAATTTCATACCAAATAAAAAAAATTAAAGATAATAAAAGTGTTGAAATTGACTCAATCATGATATTAATATCAATCCATTCTTAAAAATAACCATGAAAAGTAATACTCCCTATTTGTGTCGGATAACTCTTGAAATTTGCTCGGCAAAAAGGTTGGCATTAGAAAGATCTGTCGTGTTATGCATATTAGTATGTCACATAAAAGCATTCAATAGAAAGTATTATGAGTTTAATGCCAACTTGAAGCTATCAAAACAAGATAATCATCATCCATAGACTCCTCCAAATGTTTGATAAATCGATCCTCGAAATTTGTTTCCAAGTGTTCCATTATTTATTTTCAAATCTGCATGAATTTTGTGGAATTTTTTTTATTTTTTATTTTTAATTTTGCACTTTGTACCAACTCTTGCACTTTCAATCAGTTCGTGTAATTCTCATGATTCTCTCAATTTGCATACCACCAGAATTTTGTTTTATAAAATGCTAATATCCTTCATATGCCAATGTTCACTCTTTAAATCCCTCAAAACAACAAGTGTCACAAAACACAACAACTTTTTTTTTTAATTATTATTTTTTAAATGATAACAAACATAACATTCACATCTAATATAAAACAATATATTAATACATAAAAAATTATATACAACAAATTTCAATTTAATAAATAAAATAAAAATTTACAACTATATTAATTACAACATAACAAATATTAAATATATACAATATATAACAAATAGCAAACATAACAAATTATAATTATATTAACATATTAATATATTAATATAATTATAATAACAAACATTAACATAGAAAAATAAATAACTAAATCAAAACAAAATAAATACAATTTATAACAAAAACAAATTAAATCTAAAAATATAAAACAAACCAAAAGAAATGAAAAAGAAAACGGAAAAAAAAAACGCACAATAACTAAATTCAAGGCACATGGACAGGATAGGAACACAAAAACCAAACTAATTCTGGATTTGTAGGTCGGAGAGGAAGAAGAAACTTATCCTGGTGGATGAAGGTGCCATTTGCAAGAAAAGCAATGTTAATGGAATGCCCGGCATCAATTACTGGAATGGGCGGCGATTACTCTCAGAGGTATTATGAGATGCTCGAGAAGAGAAAAACCGGCATCATCTCCTCGTATGGCAGCAAAACAGGAGATGATGAGAGCAAAGAAGCCCCGCTAGTAGTCGCAGGTGCTGATGATGCCAGAGCTGGGCTAATATAATTCGTTGATGGAGATTCACTACTAAGCCTGGTGCCCCAATGTCAGTGTTTTGAAGGGAAAAATCGGCATGATTGGACCAAGACTCAGAGCATGGAAATAGCAGCTGGTGGGAATCTAGCTATTCCACCTATATTTTCGAGGGCTGGTCCTCTACTTTCAGTATGGCAACCTATAGTGAAATTCTGAAGCGTTTGAGAAGAATTTATTATATTCTCCTTTCCAAGATTCCGCGCTAAGGTATCGAACTTGGAAAGTACATGATGTTTCAATAGAGAAGAATATCGTGGATTCATGATTCACTGTCAGAATTTCACTTTTCGTGGTACTGGAGGATGAGTTTTCAGCATTGATAAGGAACTGGTATGCGTAATTTCAGGTGGAGGCGTTCAGAAGGCTTTATCCCCAGCAGTTTTATAAGCATCACCTCAATGAAAATGTCCGTCCCGATGTCAGGCCTCTTGGACGAGCAAGAGCCACCTCACTTGCTCTAGGGACGGTGCGCACTACAGATGGCTCAGCCATGTCACTGCCCGGCACAGCCGAAAAGTCGGATTCCTCATTTCTCAATGCTCCCTCCCGCCTTTTAAAGTCCACGGCATTGAGAGCAGCTGCTCGGCTTTTAATTAAAATCTGGCCTGGCCCCAGCTTTGGCACAGGGACTTCCCCGAACTGCAACACGTCTACGGATCCATATGCGTTGTAGAACCATGCCTTCTGGAGTGCACTCATTTCTTCCTTCGATCTGCAACACTGAGCTTTTGTTTTCTGTGCTAGTACGTTGGTTGAATTTTTTTTTTTTTTTTTGATTGTTTTTGTTATTATATATATATATATTTTTTTAAGATTTTGTTTTGTTTTTTTTTGTTTTATTATGTTCAATTGTTATTATGTTGGATTGTCATGTTTTTTTTTTTTTTTTTTTTAAATTAATTGTTTTGTTGTTTTATTTTTTTTATTTCTTTTAAATCTAAATAAAATAAAATAAAATGGAATTAAACCTATTTAAAAATTGTTGTGTTTTTTTTTTTTTAAATCTAAAAATAAAGAAAATAAAATGGAATTCTATCTAAAAATGGTTAATTTTCAAAACAATTTTTTTAAAAAATAATAATATATATAAATGATACATATATTATTATTATTTTGTGAGAATTTTTTTTTTTTTTTTTAGTATTTTTTTAAAAACTAAAATTAAAACTAAAACTAGATTTTATCTAAATTTTTTTAAGATGATCTTTCTCTTATTCACAAAATTCTTTATTGTCATATCGCAGATTAATTTTCCAGCAAAAGTATTTTTTATTTGAAATAAATCAATAGATTTTCTGATCTTCTTGATCGCACGAAGCGCAGGAAGAGAGCATACTAATCCCTTGATTTATTTATGCAGGTTAGCGTGGATAGATAATAAACACAATTAAGATCTACGATCAAACTTCGCATTGTCTATACTCTTTCTGCAATGTCACGGGGGCATTTAGACTCTCCAAAGACAAAGCTTTCCGATAATCAGGCTCCTGGCTCACCCGTGATACAGAAACAAGACATAGAAATGTGAATTTATTCATTTATTTATGATGATTTAAAATAAGCCTAAAAGAAAATTCTAACGAGAATGACTTCTAACAACTTCTAATGACTTCTAATGACTTCTAATGAGATCTCATTTTTATTTTTCTAATCTATTCTACATTAACTTGAAAGATGTTTTATTTTCTAAGTAAAAGAATGCTTCCAATGAAGCCATCTACGGATTAAAATTTCGAACATGCTCACATCAAGATTTAAAAATTTTACATTATGTTTTACAAGTATGTGAGTAACCTGTCTTAGAGTTGGCTCAAGGTTATTGTCCTTGCTCTCCAAGAAGTACCTGTTCGACATTGTCAAAGCCCTCATCCGTAGATGGATTAGTGAGAAATAGGGGGTTTAAAATAAAAACTGAATTTAAATTAACTATGTGCCAAAATAAAAATGCTCCAAACTTTGAACTCCTTTATGAACCTGCTGTCACCAAGTTCCACAAATTAGTCCATAAAAACAAATGCATAAAATAAATACTAAATCCTTCTAGTTGCACTTCCCCGGCAACGGCGCCAAAATGTTTGGTTCCAATTGACGATGTCAATTAGAGTTTAATTTAATGTCAACCCGGGAAGGTAAAATTAGAAGTGCTTATCTAAAATATATAGATCTAGAAAGATTCCTAATTTGTCCAAGATCTTAAAGTCCCCTTACAAGAACATATTCATTAATATCTCTTTCAATAACTAATCAATCCTAGATCTAATAATTGTTTGAGATCTATGGTTCTCTTACAAGAACATTTTCTACAAGATCTCTTCCATCATTAGAACATCTAATAAGAACTTAAAAGCTGAAATGAAATAAACCTAGATCTAATAATTGTATGAGGTCTTACAGTTCTCTTACAAGAACACTTTCAAATAAGACTCTTCCAATATTAAAACATTTAACAAAACTTAAAAACTGAAATGAAACAAACCTAAATCTAATAATTGTATGACATCTTATGGTTTCCTTACAAAAACACTTTCAAATAAGATCCTTCCAATATTATAATATTTAACAAAATTTAAAAGCTGAAATCAAATAAAAACATAAAATAAATTATACCTAAAATAAGCAAATGGGCATGCAAGTGAGGCCATGGGGGCCCTCCATAACTCCACAAGCACACCACTTCAATGGAGACTCAGATGTAGAAGAAAAATCGAAGTATTTTCCTTTATTTCAAATTCTCCATTACAAACCAACTCTAAGGTTACAACTCTAATCTTCTAAGATTACATACTCCAAAATTCTAAGACTACAAAAACTTCAAGATTCTAATATTACAAAGACTTCAACATTACAAATGGAGGAGATTGTACTCCTATTTATACAATGGGATGAGTAACAAACTCATAATGATCATCCACTAATCTCTCTTTTAGTTCCATACATCTCTCAACCATATAGACACATAACCCCTTTTGTCCTTTATATTCTCCATGAGATCATAATCTTCTCCATGAGGTTTATCTTCTCAAATTCGAATTTGATCCTTTAAGGCCACATAAAGGTGTCTTGGAAGCTTCCTTGGCACCTACACATGTCACAAAAACAACCCACTTTCCATATATAATGTAAAATATATTATTTTCTAATATTTAATCAAGAATTTCTCTCAAAAATGCATAAAAATAAATAATATTTGGAAAATATAAATTGGACCCATTAATGGTGAATAATAAGGAAAATGAAGTGACATGGTCGTGAATAATGGGTGATAAAATGGAAGCATAGGTGAGAAAATGTATGGTAATGAGTGACATTTTGAAACCCAAACAGTAACTTAAAACATTATAGTGAAATCTCATTCATTTGTTAAAGGTTTGTTGGAAGAGCTTGTGAAAAAGATTACTATAATGTAGTAAGGATCTCCTATGAAATTTTGAAACAACTTATAACATTACAACTAAATCTCATTCATGAGTTAAAGGTTTATCGTAAGAGCTTTTTGAAAGAGATTAATCATCATGTGATAAGGATCTTCTATGAAGAAAAATAATCAATAACTCACAATACTACAACTTAGTCCCATTCGTGAATTAAAGGTTTATTGGAAGAGCTTGTGAAAGAGACTAATTACAGTATAATGAGGAATCTGATCTAAAATTGTGTGAACAAAATATTTCTTATACAGAGATTGACAGTAGGGGATTTTACTGGTTATTTCACCGTTACTAGAAAGGATGGAACCAGAAGCTTTTGGCCCTCTTACTGACTCTGCCTAAAGAAACATAATGTAAACACTAAAATCTAAATAATAGAAAATGAAATGCTAATAACTCAAAATATCACAATTGAATCCCATTCATTTAATAAAGATGTTTTGGAAGAGCTTGAGAAAGAGACTAACTGTAATATCATGAGGATCCTTTATTTAAGAAAATGACATGAAAAATAATGCTAAAAGCTATGATTTTATAAAGCAATCTAAGTAAGGAAATATGACAAAACAGAATTGAAAACAACTTATCTAGAAAACATGTAAAAGCCTCTTTGGATAGCAGGGGCCCTTTGCTACCAATTTGGTGTAATCCTTAGCTCCTTGAAGTTGTAATCATAACAGCATCAAAGAACTTCTTTATTGAAAAAAAACTCACAAATCTACATCCCATTCCATCTTAAGCTTTGTTACAAAAGACTCTCTATTCTCCTTCTCCTATTTTTCACTATTTCTTCACTACTTTCTCATTACCCATGATAGGAGAAAGCTTCTCCTATTTATACAAAATATGAGAAGTTATCTCATTAATGGGAGTCCATGAATCTCTCCCTCCATCTCTAGAGTTACAATCAAAATAGGAAATGATAAGACACATGTCTTTCTAGAGTTTCAACACAACTAAGAAATGAGACACATATCCTCTTAAAGTTTCAATACAACAAGGAAATGAGACACATATCCTCTTGATCACATGATCTTCTCCAACCAAATTCGAATTTGTCCTTAGAGTGCCACATAAGGGTCTTCTAGAAGTCTCCTTTTTGACCTACACATGTCACAAAACTCATAACACATATATAGATATATCAAACTATGTTAATTTTCTAGTTTCTAATCATAAATTCACTTTAAATACATAAAATAAATAACTTTGGAAAACAAGGATCCTAGCCCGTATATTTATGAAAATGGTTACTTGATGTAGGGTTTTAGGTCAGATGGCTATGAAATAAGAACTAAATGGTTATGACATAATGGAAATATGTATGAATATGGAAAACACTTTTGAGACTCAACATACCCCCCAACTGAAGTTGTTGCATGTCCTCATGCAACTATTGCAATGATTCATTTGTCCATGAGTTGATCTTTTATGAGTTTTGACTCATATAGATTCGTTCCAAACTTTGCTTCTTGATATTTTCCTTTTTGGCAAAGTACAATACATTTGATTGCAACATTTTTTTTTTGGTTGGTTCTTGTGTAACAACCAATTTTTTTGAGCAATGGTTCTTGTGTAACAATGCTTTATTTTCTTTGTTGCATCAAATTTCATGAAAACATTTAGAATCAAGTACTTCATCAATGAATTGATCATTTGCAAGGCATATAATCTTCTGAATAATGTTGCAACAATAGTTGGTTGGGAAGTATATGTGGGTGGAAATGAAATGAAAATGTGTGATAGTGTATGACATGTGGATATGAAATGATGTCCCTTCCCCCCCAACTAAAGATATGACAATGTGAAAAAGAGAGTGAGGAATTTTTCCAAAGTTACAATTTTAGCATTCTAATGAATTACATGACTAAAAATTAGAAAACAAGATACCTTCACTTACCTTAAATGTGGATAAGTTGTGTATGTGTGGTGGCTACAAAATTCTGATCATATTCTTCTTCAAGTGGCTGAACAAGAGGATTCATGGATAAAGAGATAATATGACTTTTTATTGCTCCTAGTAAAACTTGCTGAATCTGCTCCAAAATGCTGAAAATAATAGTCTTCATGTCTTCAAAACTCATTGGCACAATTCCTACTATGTGAAAATATGTTCTGATGTCGAACATAGTAGGAAATTATTGACTTAGTGGCCATTAATGGATGCCACTAGTCAACACGAGAACTCTCACCATTGATGACAATGAGAGTCAAGATGCCCAAACACATCTTGCTAGGTACAAATGATTTTGCTGATGTCGAGTCACCTAGAAGATCTGACGAACAAGGGAAATTAATGTATTCCCATTGTTTATCAGCATGAGAACTTGTCATTAAGGCATGCAAGCCTCAAGGTATTTTTACAAAGAAATTAGACTCAAAGGACTATGGACTCAATAATTTGCATTGAAGCAAGGCTTATTTGCGGAATGAAAATGACAAGAAATAGAAGATGAAAATGGAAGATGGCAATGGAGAGTAGAAATGGCAATGGGAAATAAACATGTGAATGAGCCTCTTGCTTTTATTTGTGGGTTATGAATGGACAAAAAGAAATGGAAAGTGAATGTGAATGTAAATGGAAAATATGAAGTGAAATGAGGTGAATGGTTTATTATGAGGTATGGATGTGATGGAGACAATAGTATCTGAAAGTTTTTCAAGTGTTTGAATCTGATTTTGTATCAGCATATTTCCTCTTTGTTGCTGATCATCCTCTTATGAAACAAATTGGTCTCTTAGAGAGACACCATTCTCTTGTAGTCATTTGTCCTTCCTCCTGGAACCTGTAAAAAAAACTAATACTTCTTCTGCAATGGAATGTAAGATTATCAAAGGAGAGAGGTGATCAATCTCTCTGGTTATGATATTTACACACAAAACTAAGAATTTGTATTAATGAAACAAGTTCTCAAAGGAAAAATCAAAAGAATTTATACCTGTTTTGGAATTAGTGCCTCAAGTTGAATGTTTCTTCTTTTCAGCAATTTATTTCATTATTTACCATTTCAAAATCTAATGATGGATTTCTCATTGCGTAGATCTTGTTGAGACCTTTCCAATGACACTTGAATCATCAAAATCTGATTTTGTATGAGAAAGTTAGGCTGATTTGAACAATAAGGTTTTTCAGCTGCGGAATTGGACTTTAGCTGCAGAATGTCGACGGTTTCTGTAGCTAAAAATCTCTGAATAAAAAGTTAGCCATTCATCTTTCATCATCAGTCCAAAATTAATCAATACCTTTAGAAAAAGTGAGTAAATAACTTATTCATTTCATTGATTCAAAAATATATATATATTTTTTTATTTTTATTTTTGATCAAAACAAAATTGAAAAAGAGAAATGCAATTTTTATTTTTTTATTTTTTTTTTAAATAACAAAATTGAAAAAGAAAAATTCAAATTTTTTTTTTTTTATATATTATTTTTATTATTTATTATTTATTTATTTATTTATTTTTTTGTGGTTGAAACACAGTTCTAAAGAAAATGGCTGAAAAACATGGGTTTGCATTATGCTACCTCCGTGTTCTCAAACATCCGCAATACAATGTAGGCCATATAGTCTAGTTTTCTAGTTTTATACAAGTGGTGAAGAGCATCATCACAAACAAGACTACGTTCTCCCTGCGGTGAATCATCCAAGTTACAAAACCAAAGGACATTCATTAGAGAATGTATATGAGATTCTGATGTAAAGTACAAATGAGTTCTGACATGTCGTTCAGGAGTCTTGACATTTGCATACTTTGGATCCAGACGATACTGTGTCTCTTTACTGTCATGATCTTCTGGATCCAATGCCTGTTCACTTGATTTTCTTGAATCATCAGACATTCTCCTACATCTCTTCGCAGAATCACATTCATCATCACCAAAATTAGAAGATATGTCAGACCATTCTTGAGAGTACTTCAGTTCTGCAACATTAATAGCTTCTTGGAAACTGTTTCGAAGATCAATCAATATCTTTCCAAGCAATCGGCATGCAATCTTTGACCCAATTTTGAGTTTATGTTTAGGATTAATGCCATATTCATTAGGAATAACTCCATCTGCAAGCAACTGAGTCACTTTGAAGAGCTCATCCAAGCCATCAAGATGAAAATGTGCATTGTGTATGCGGTCATACTTGCACGAGTCATAAACATCTGGAATCCACGTTGCTCAAGGTTGTTGATTGGCTTCAAAAGAATTTATTTTCAATTTAGATTCATCTTCTTGGAGATCAGGAAAATCGAATCATGGTTGAAATCAATGCAGAGTGTCGTTCTCAAACTCTCCACTGTGCAAAAATCGTTTTTTCCTCACGCGACAGGTAAAAATGGGCTTCAAAGAACCGATAAATTCTCCCAAACCGCCACGAATTTCGTAAAACGATTTTTGGGTTATCTAATTGACCCTGTTGGCGAAAACACCCATGTCGTTGATTTTTTAAATTCATCCTCAATCGATCAGAAATTCGTTTCAAATTTACGTGTCAAATAAAATTGCATTTCTGGAGATGCTCTGGCAAAAATCGTTTTCTGGTTAGTTCCGTAAGATTTCTGAGAATTAATCTGTTCAATTGTTCCATATCATGCTCATTGAATAATGAGGATCTTTTCAACAGATTTCGGCTTGCATCTATACAAATAACATTTGAAATTTCATGTTTTTGTTTACAGATTAATATCGAAGCAGGATTCTCATGCATGGCTTGAAGGATTGCGTCGCTGGTCATGGCTTAAAGAATTGTTGTGGCTGTATTGTGCTTGCAGTTTATTCAACGCTTGAATTTTCCATCATTCTTGGGCATCAAAGCCGGCTTTTGCACTTCCGGTTGTCAGACGACTTTGATGAAGACTCCTTTGGAACACTCTCTTCCTCTACTATAGCATCATGCTCAAAGCTGTCTTGAGTAGCATTTGCTAACAGATAGGAAATCCCTTTCAACTTCAACAAGACTATAAGGCTCGCTCTCAGAATTCTTTTGGGGTACTAATTCTCGCATTCTTTCTTTAGCCCTTTGTTTAGGTGGAGTTACGAGCCTGTGCAAAGGTTCACGACGTGGAGAAACTTTGGCGTTTGTTTTATTGTTCAAATTTTTTTTCCAAAATACCATGGCCATTTCATTGATTTTTGTTTATGTTTGGTTGTTTATTGATTTGTTATTGTTTTGTTTTTGTTTTGTTAATAAAATTACATATGTTCTATTTTCAAAAAATTAAAAATATACATATGTATTTTACTAAACAAAACAATTTATTCAATTTTTTTTTTTTTTTTTTTTTTTAAATGATTTGTTATTAAAATTATATATATATTTTCAAAAATTTAAAAATATACATATATATTTTAGTAAACAAAACAATTTAAATTTTTTTTTTTTTTCATTTTTTTATAATTGATTTGTTTAATAAAATTATGTATGTTATATTTTCAAAAATTTAAAAATATACATATATATTTCATTAAACAAAACAATGTATTGGAATTTTTTCATTTTTATTTTTATTTTTATTTTTTTTTATTGAATCAATTGAAATGATGAAGTTTATTTTGTCTCCTTTTTTTTTTTTTTTTACATAACAATTCTTTTTCTGATCTTCCAGATCATACGATGCACGAGGAGAACATACTCAAGAATTATTATTTTTTTTTTACATAACAATCATTTTTCTGATCATCCAGATCACACAAAGTGCAGGAGGAGAGCATACTCAAGAATTATTAATTTTTTTTAGATGTAAGAAATAAGGTCTCCTAATTACATTTCCCCGGCAACGGCGCCAAAATGTGTAGTCAATTTAGCGTCCTAAATTGCTAACATAAATTATCAACCAGGGCTAGTAAACTGATGAAGTGTGGTGCACTATATGTGCTTAAGTGACCTCTTCCTTACTTCGTTGTATGTGTTTTTCTTATTGTTTTTGGGAACAAAACATTCTAATCCATGGATATCCTAGCTTTGCAAATGAACATGAAATGTAACTCAACATAATACAACCAAATCTCTTTCATCTAATATTGATATGTTGGAAGAGCATTTTAAGAAAAAGAATGATTGTAAGATAATGAGGATCTTTTAATCTAATTGCAAAACAGAAAATGCGAATTAACTCAACATGGTACAACCAAATCTCTTTCATCTAATATTGATATGTTGGAAGAGCGTTTTAAGAAAAAGAATGATTGTAAGATAATGAGGATCTTTTAATCTAATTGTGAAATAGAACAGTAACTTAAAACATTATAGTAAAATCTCATTCATTTGTTAAAGGTTTGTTGGAAGAGCTTGTGAAAAAGATTACTATAATGTAGTAAGGATCTCCTATGAAATGCTAAAACAACTTATAACATTACAACTAAATCTCATTCATGAGTTAAAGGTTTATTGGAAGAGCTTTTTGAAAGAGATTAATCATCATGTGATAAGGATCTTCTATGAAGCAAAACAATCAATAACTCACAATACTACAACTTAGTCCCATTCGTAAATTAAAGGTTTATTGGAAGAGCTTGTGAAAGAGACTAATTACAGTATAATGAGGAATCTGATCTAAAATTGTGTGAACAAAATATTTCTTATACAGAGATTGACAGTAGGGGCTTTTACTGGTTATTTCACCTTTACTAGAAAGGATGGAACCAGAAGCTTTTGGCCCTCTTAGTGACTCTGCCTAAAGAAATATAATGTAAACACTAAAAACTAAATAACAGAAAATGAAATGCTAATAACTCAAAATATCACAATTGAATCCCATTCATTTAATAAAGATGTTTTAGAAGAGCTTGAGAAAGAGACTAACTGCAATATCATGAGGATCCTTTATTTAAGCAAATGACATGAAAAATAATGCTAAAAGCTATGATTTCATAAAGCAATCTAAGTAAGGAAATATGACAAAACAGAATTGAAAACAACTTATCTAGAAAACATGTAGAAGCCTCGAATAGCAGGGGCCCTCTACTACCAATTTTTTGTAATCCTTAGCTCCTTGAAGTTGTAATCATAACAGCATCAGAGAACTTCTTTATTGAAAAAAAACTCACAAATATACATCCCATTCCATCTTAAGCTTTGTTACAAAAGAATCTCTGTTCTCCTTCTCCTATTGTTCACTATTTCTTCACTACTTTCTCATTACCCATGATAGGAGAAAGCTTCTCCTATTTATACAAAATATGAGAAGTTATCTCATTAATGGGAGTCCATGAATCTCTCCCTCCATCTCTAGAGTTATAATCAAAATAGGAAATGATAAGACACATGTCTTTCTAGAGTTTCAACACAACTAAGAAATGAGACACATATCCTCTTAGAGTTTCAATACAACAAGGAAATGAGACACATGTTCTCATGATCCCATGATCTTCTCCAACCAAATTCGAATTTGTCCTTAGAGTGCCACATAAGGGTCTTCTAGAAGTCTCCTTTTTGACCTACACATGTCACAAAACTCATAACACATATATAGATATATGAAACTATATTAATTTTCTAGTTTCTAATAATAAATTCACTTTAAATACATAAAATAAATAACTTTGGAAAACAAGGATCCTAACCCATATATTTATGAAAATGGTTACTTGATGTAGGGTTTTAGGTCAGATGGCTACGAAATAAGAGCTAAATGGTTATGACATAATGGAAATATGTATGAATATGAAAAACACTTTTGAGACTCAACAATTCCCATACTGAGATCAAAAACTAACTAAACTTGTTTTGATACAAAAATGATTTTAATATTACATCAATAGTGTAGACACAGCATGGACGCAGCCATCTGTAATGAATAGTCTACTGCATAATAATAAAACTCCTCACAACCTGGATGGTAGAAACTAGATCCAGGGTCTTGATTTTCGCTTCTCGAACCAGTACGATTCTATCCATGTGAATGAATGTGTCGAAGTCGAACATGATAGAAACCACTTGATTACCAGTCAATTATGTAAATTGTTAACAAGTGTGAGAGTAACCACCAGTAATGTCAATGGCTCTCAAAGTACTCAGTACAATCCATGAAATGTGAATGAATGAGCTGAAGTCGAACATGTCACGGAATCATTCGATCGAAGGTCAATGATGCAACCTGTCGTCGAAGGCGAGAAAATTGCCATTAAGGCATGCAAATTCCAAGGTATTGGCAATTTCTAGATCAACTTCCTAGATAATGAGTTGTCGTCGATAGAAAGTGATTTGTCGTAGGCAAGCCCACAACACGATATCATAGATCAAGTTTTGAAGAAATATATGGGCAAGGACTGACTCAGGGATGGTCAAAATGGAAGACAAATATTTTGCAGATGAATGGTTTGTTTGAACTGTGCTCTTGAACATACTATGGTCGCCATGCACTCTAGCAGTTACGCTTAGGGGGCATCAAGCACAGTTTTCTCTTTGTTTCAAGCTTGTGTAAAAATGAAACTACTCTGAAGCATAGTTTTTCTCTGTTTCAAGCTTCTGTAAAAATGAAACCTATCTTGAGTCAATTTCGGTTATTTTCAAGACTCGTTAAACTCATGAAAATCACGAGATTATTTTGCTATCTTTTATTCTCGTAAAACATATAAAAATGCCGAGTTATTTCCGTATTTTCCTGCTCGTAAATTAAATTGAAAACCATGAGTACATTTTTATCCCTTTTTCGAACTCGTTAAAATTTACAGAAAAAGTGAAACTACTGAGTATACTGTCCTCATGGAAGAGTAGGCAAAGGAAAGACACGAAAGCATGAGTTTAACGAGTCTTGAAAATAACCGAAATTGACTCAAGATAGGTTTCATTTTTACAAAAGCTTGAAACAGAGAGAAAACTATGCTTCAGAGTGGTTTCATTTTTACACAATCTTGAAACAAAGAGAAAATTGTGCTTGATGCCCCCTAAGCGTAACTGCTAGAGCGTATGCCCCCCCAGCTTCATTTCATTCAACTAAGTACAGTGCCGGTAATTAATAGATGGATGGAATGAAGGTTCATTTACGAGATCATATGAAAGACCTGACCTAAAAATGTAAGAAAATTATGCAAAAAATGAAATAACTAACTAACCTAAATATATGACTTAACATTTACGAGATCTATTCAAAGACTCGACTCAATTAGGGGAGGATTTGTTTCATTTTTTAACGAGCTTGACACAGGAAAAGAACTATGCTCATGGCAGCGTGTTTCATTTTTTAACGAGGTTGACACAGTAACAAGAACTATCCTCACCTACATGTTTCATTTTTTAACGAGGTTGACACAGTAAAAGAAACTATCCTCGTATCTACTTTCTACAATCTACCTATATAACCTACTTATTCATTTTTTAATGAGGTTGACACAAGAAAATAATTGTCCTCATACCTGATTCATTTTTTAACGAGGTTGGCTCAATAAAAGGAACTATCCTCTGACCGACTGATTCATTTTTTAATGAGGTTGACACAGGAAAAGAACTGTCCTCAGCTAAGACATGTTTCATTTTTTAATGAGGTTAAGACAGTAACAAGAACTATCCTCAGCAGCCACTGATTCCTTTTTTAACGAGGTTGACACAGTAAAAGGAACTATCCTTGGACTCACTGATTCATTTTTTGACGAGGTTGACATAGTAAAAGGAACTTTCCTCAGAATCACTGATTCATTTTTTAACGAAGTTGACACAGTAAAAGGAACTTTCCTCAGACCAACTGATTCATTTTTTAACGAGGTTGACACAGGAAAAGAACTGTCCTCATGGCCCATTGATTCATTTTTTAACGAGGTTGACACAGTAAAACGAACTTTCCTCAGAAACTACTTATTTCTAATCTATCAATCTACTCTCAACAATCTATCTACTGATTCATTTTTTAATGAGGTTGACACAGGAAAAGAACTGTCCTCATGGAAGCTTGTTTCATTTTTTAAACGAGCTTGACACAAGAAAAGGAACTATGCTCTCGACTAACTGATTCATTTTTTAACGAGGTTGACACAGTAAAAGGAACTATCCTCACATCTACTTTCTACAATCTACCTATATAACCTACTGATTCATTTTTTAATGAGGTTGACACAGGAAAAGAACTGTCCTCATACCTAATTCATTTTTTAACAAGGTTGACTCAGTAACAGGAACTATCCTCTGACCAACTGATTCATTTTTTAACGAGGTTTTCACAACAAAAGGAACTATTCTCGAATCACTGATTCATTTTTTAACGAGGTTGACACAGTAAAAGGAACTATCTTTGCACAACTGATTCATTTTTTAACGAGGTTGACACAGTAAAAGGAACTCTCCTCACAACTAACTGATTCATTTTTTAATGAGGTTGACACAGTAAAAGAACTTTCCTCACAGTCACTGATTCATTTTTTAACGAGGTTGACACGGTAAAAGGAAATATCCTTGGACTCACTGATTCATTTTTTAATGAGGTTGACACAGGAAAATGAACTATCCTTGGAAACTTGATCATGGCGTCCAACTGGAAGAAACACATGTCAATGGACACACCTTGATCATGGCTTCCAAGAGGTATTCATCAGAAGGAAGAATATTTCTCTGGAAGGAACACATGTCAAGGGACTCAAAAGGGATAAAAACATCGCGTTCAAATAATCCCGTAGAGTTTTCCATGTCAATTACCAGATCTAAGTCAAAGGAAGACGAGCAAATAATGAGAAGCTCGCTTACATCGGTAACTGAAAACATGGGACTAGTTGCCACATAATTAACCCGTGGCGGGGTAGATACCACTTGCGTATGAGGAACATTCAGGGATGTCAGATTATTGGTAGTCGCATCAAGACTAGGGAATGAAAGTTGGTCTACAGTCACAATATTTCCATTGTGAGGGAAATACATCACGCGAAAGAGTGTCGATACTACAACTTTCATTGCATAGACATAGTCTCGCCCAAGGAGTAAATTGAAATCCAAGGGACCTCGAACTACCATAAGATCAATACAGACAGTTTTACCTTCCAAAGTAATAGAAAAATTAGGAAGGATACCTAAAGTTTCACTAATGGTTCTGTTAAAAGCTTTCAGATTCTGCATACTAGGCACAAGCTGAGGGGAACCCAAATCTTTCCAAATAGTTGAGGATAAAATACTAACATAAGCACCTTCATCTACCTATGTGTGGTGTATTTCCCTACCACCAAAATTCATAATGATTTGGAAAGGGACAGAGGAAGGAAGACGAGGTTCTGTCAGTCTATTCCAATCAAAGGAAAAGACCTCAGTACTTGGAGGGGGTTTTGTAGAAACAGGTAAAATTCCCCCCGACGTAGAAGAATCTGCTGTAACAAGAAGAACCTGAGCGGTATGAAGTTCACTCTCTACAGGGAGAATGGGATTGACCGAATGTGAAATCGAATCAACCACTTGATCAACTAATGGATCATCAACCTGAGTGATATGAGTTTCACGCTTCAATGGAAGATTGGGATCGACTTTACTTGAGATTAGATCAATCACTCCATCAGTTGACGGTAGGTTGGGAGAAAGTTTACGGTAACTAGTTGGAAATTCTTGCTGTGGAACAGTAAGGTTTTCCAATAATTTCGAGGCTTCAGCAATGTGAGGGAAAATGTGAGTTTGATGACTCCCTTTGCATAACTTACAAGGAAACCTAACTTTACCCTTTTTCCCAGGAACCTGACTATCACTGGTTGATGGATCAACAGAAAGTCGATGAGATTTTTCTGACCATACTTCCAAGACCTTTGGAATATTGAGACAATTGATAAGGAAGTGGTCACCCTTACAAAGCCTGCAAGGGTATTTGGGTTTACGATGCATGTTGGAGGTTTCCTCAACACAACTAACACTTACAACCATGGTTGGTTGGTTGACTTCTTTCTTATCTTGCTTCTTCTTCTTCTTCTTCTTCTTTCCTTTCTTCTTCTTCTTAGTCACCTGGTTACTAGCGTCAAGGCTTTTACCAAGGGGAGAGGAAGAAATGGAGGAAGAAATATTAGGCGAAGGAGGTAAAGGGTCAACAGAAAGTTGGTGATGTTGAGATGGTGAACTCTATTGAGGTGAAGCATCCGGTTGAGGTGGAACAATTGGAGTATTCGAGGCCAACGAAGTTGAAAATAACCATATCGGTAAACCTATTATAAATCTAGGTAATGACAAAGTAGCCATATAAGGAGCAACAACATTTCCAAAGCAAGGAAAAGTAATAGGATTCTCGTTAAGAGGGGTTCCTTGGTTAGTAAATTCTGGAACAGTTTCCATCATATTCAACTTCAGTGAATTTTATTAACAATTTTAGAACTAAAATTAACAATTCACAATTCACACCTAACAATTAAAATTCACAATTCACACCTATGGTCGCTAAAAGTAAAAACAAAAAAATTAACACGCGCTATCAAATCTAGGAGTCAAACCACACACAAACAGTAACTTATCGTACTAAAAACACTAGTTGGTGATGAAATCCAACATCGTAGAATTTAATACAGAAAGGGCAGTTGGAACAGTTACCCCGACAACCTGCTTAATGAAACAAACTGGCACAAGTTTCCTCACAAAACCAGCTCGTGTGAAGAGAACCCCCTAGAGAGTCCAAGTGAGTCTAGTTGACGTCTGCTCCAGGTACAGTGAGATCTTTCCTTCACCGTCACCTTAGGAAATAATCTTAAGCTTATGGACACTAAGGTTACCAAGAATAAAAAATACAACTGGGGGAAAAATCTATGATCCGATCCTTGTTGGAGGATTAATCCGTCTTGCGGACAAGACTGATCTCCCTAGTACTAAAAGTAACTAGCAACAAACAGCCAAGTAAACTAATCTTTCTCTAAGCATATACGATCTATGAAAATCTCTGTAGAGGTGTTAAGGACTTACTGTTTGTCCAGTGCTTGTTTGAAGTTGTCGTTGTCCCTCATGCGCTTGAAGGAGTTGTCCTCGTAAACCTGCAGTCCCAAACAAGAAAAATATTACATAGCACCTGTATAGAAATCATCATAAACCATGCTTATCATAGTGATCAAGGAATCTATGAAATAAACTATTGATTGAAAGCTTATTGAGAAAAATCAGTATATTTGTATTAATTTCAAAAGAAGAAAATCCTTACATCCTGAGCCTTGATGTTGCACAGGACTTTTCGGAGTCCGAAGCAGGAATCTCCTTTACTTTGATAATATTTGCGCTCCTCAATCAAGACGAATATAGGTATGTAATCTTTCCTCACAAAAGTCTTAATTAACTGAGTCTGAATCTCAACAGCACTTAACTTCAAATATTCTAAAGCTTCAACTCCCTTTGAGGCTACCCAATGCCTCTTTTTATTGTAGAATAGAGGAGGTTTTCTGTTCCAAATATGAAGGGATAGAATCCTCCTTCAAAGGGATAAGCTCCTCACATCAAGGGGTTAGCTCCATAAGGTAAGGGATACATGCACCTCATAAGAGAGGTTCTATCACTGCAAGATATTTTTTGGAAGCTTCTAGAATTCACTTTTATTGAGCTTTTTGGAAATTACTTGCGCCTTTTTGATCTTACAGGGGTCCGCACCTATAACAAAGAGAAAGTGCGTTCAGGTACACATGACAGCTGAACATTGGGTGCGGGACCGCAGGAAAAATAGCGAGAAAGTGTGATACCAAAGTTTAGGAGACTTTTAGGAACTTTTCTTTGATTTTCAAGGCTTGACATGAGGAACTGATATGTTAGACTTGTAAAGGGAGCAGTATGAGTAATAATGAGCTCATACACATAGCAGAATGTCAGGATGACAATTTTCAGTGTAACAGATTTCCCCCTAAAGTGCAAAGTCTGGAATAGATGATGCTGAAGTCTATCATATATGAAGAGTGCAGTACTTTATCATTTCAAGGATCATCCTGTGGTCACCCCAGTCGGAACCTGCAAAAAAATTCAATGCAAAGTATATATATATCATCACTGAGGTAGGCATTCCCATACTCAGATCAAAACTAACTAAATACTAATTCAAATTGTTCTGATACATGAATGATTTTGAGTACATAACAGTAGAGACATGTGTAGACATAGTATGGACGCAGCCATCTGTTTTTGAATAGTCTACTATATCAATGATAACAAAATTCCTCACATCCTGGATGGTAGAAACTAGATCCAGGGTCTTGATTTCCACATCTCGAACTAGTACGATTCTATCCATGTGAATGAATGTTTCGAAGTCGAACATGGTAGAAACCACTTGATTACCAGTCAATGATGTAAACTGTTAACAAGTGTGAGAGTAACCACCAGTAATGTCAATGGCTCTCAAAGTACCTAGTACAATCCATGAAATGTGAATGAATGAGCTGAAGTCGAACATGTCACAGAATCATTGGATCGAAGGTCAATAATGCAACCTATCGTTGAAGGCGAGAAACCTGACATTGAGGCATGCAGATTTCAAGGTACTGACGATTTCTGGATAAAATTCCTAGATAATGAGTTGTCGTCGATAGAAAGTGATCTGTCATAGGCAAGCCCACAACACGAAATCATAGATCAAATTTTGAAAATATATTGGCAAAGACTGACTTAGGGATGGTCAAAAATGGATGACAGATATTTTGCAGATGAATGGTTTATTTGAACTGTCCTCTTGAACACATAACGACACTGCAGATGGCTTGGTAGCAGTTGACCCAAAGCTAATACCCAGAAACTAGATGAAGACTTTCAAATGAGGTTCGATTAACTGTTAGGCAAAGGATCTCTCAACCCAGGTGATTGAAAGTGTCGTGTTCAAGAGTGGTTGACTGAATTTCTGAAAAATCAAAATACAACAAATATGCCCATTTTCCTCTCTTTTCCCCCACCATTTCTGGCAAGTACCTCTTTATTTTTGAAAATCTTGAGGAGGATAACATTTTCTTGTTTATAAGCTCATCCTTCGGATGAGTCCAACTTAGTTTAAGATTCGAACCCTAAGAAGGAGTGGTTTGTTCCTGTTGAAAATTAAACAGGTCCTTTACTGTTAAATTTTAACGAGTCCAGTATAGGAGAAACTCAGTGTTTTTCAATTTTAGGGAGTCAGAAGAAAAAACTTAAGAAAACTCCATGGGTGTACTTTTTCGTAAATTTAGTCTCTCGAACCCGAAAAGGGATAAAATAATGTAGGAGAGAACTCTATTGAACGTAATTAGTCAACGTATACCTTTTTCGTAAATAGTCCATTTCAGTCCGTAAAAGGGGTAAACATATACTGAAGGGACGATCATTCATTTACTTTGACGAGCTCGAACAATCAAGTACTTGGAAATCTTTTCTTGTTTAGAGAGTCTAAAAAGGGCTTAAAAGAGAACTCCAATGTTTCTCTTTTTCGTAAAATTTTGAAAGAGTCCAAAAAAGTGATAAAAGTATGCTCTTTGTTGAAAAATGATCAATTCTCAATATCTGCACAAAAACTTGAAACATTACACATACCTGTTTAAAATAAGTAAAAATGCTTTCAAAATACCCTTTTTAAAGTGAAAAATAAATAAATTAAAAATTCATCTATTCGAAAAAACTTATAAAAAGGACTTTTTCAACTTCATTTTTACCGTTAAAGTTCAGAGTGCAAAGTAGAAGCTTTTGGGTAAAAAGGTTCCTGTGAAGATTCTGGAAGATCCGTCCGACGAAATCGAGAATCGTTAGTCCCGGGTAATCGATGACCTCTTAATCTTGCTTTTCATCCATTTACAATTCTTTTTAGGCTTTAGTTTTTATTTTTTAAGGGAAAAATATGTTTAAGAAAATACCCGCGGGGGTCCGCATGCACAACACACATGACCTGCGGACCCCGACCTTTTTATATGTAGAAAAAGGTCGTGGGTCAGCACTTTTAATATAGAACGTGTGCATTCCTACGCACTGTGTATGAAGGAAAAGTGTGGTCCCCGCGCAATTTAATTTCAAAATCAAATTTTCCATTTCCCGCCCAAATTTTTTTAAATTAGATTGTTCTAACTTATCTTTTTATGCATTGTAGGATTAGCAAGATGTTGATTTGGAGAGAACGTGAGCATGAGGATGTGGATGACGTTGCGATGCTCCATTTTCCCACAATGCAGGCTTTAAGAGCATGCGGTTTGTATAAATTTTGGGCCATTCAGGGTATCAGGGCATAGGTAGACCTCCTGACATGGCTGGTAAACAGGTGGAACATGCAGGACCAGTGTTTCATTATTGGCGGCCACCGGCTCGAAATTGAGATGGAGGATATTTATTTTCTAACTGGTTTGTCCAAGAGGGGTGAACAACTTTCCTTGTTTGGGACTAGGCCAGGTGGCCAAACTGTCGCTAGTCTTCGACAAGAATTCTGTAATGATGAAGCAGACCCCAGGGACAAACGGATTGATATAAAAACTATCATCTATCCTGAGCTGAAAGTGATTGCATTTACTGTTACCAGACTGTGTGGGAGTGTTGCACTGCATGTGGTTACCGGTTCCCAGATGCGTATTGCTATAGACTATTTCCGAGGCACCATTTTCAACTGGTGCGAAGCTGTGTTAGCCAATGTAAAAGGCCAACTGACTAGAGTGAAAAATGGAAAAATAAAAAAATTTGGATATGGATCCATTTTGGTCACTTTTTCTCTTGAGCGGGTACCCATGCTAGCTCCACAAAGTATTCCTGTTGATGTTGGTCGACCCCGAGAACCTAGGATGGTTCGTTGGGTTGCATTGATGGCCCGTCACGGAATTGAGGGCACTGAGATTGTTCGATTTCCTCCTTCGTATTTTCGTTGGCTGGACCGCCAACGTTTTGTCATTGAGGACTTTCCATATGTTGGGATAAACTTCCGTCGCGACCGGGAGATGACTCTCCCAGCCGGGGAACAGTGGGATGAATCAGGTAAAAAAAAATTCAACGAATTCTACATTCTAATTTTTATTTTTTGATCATCTTGTCAATTAATAACCAAAAGTTTTTATAAATGCAGATGTGGATCCACGGCGACCAGCCCATCTCCAGCCTTATGACAGAAGACAACCAGTTGCAGCCACACCAACCCCAGTAGGCCAATCAGCGAAATTTTTTTCTGATTTAGAGCATCATCTAGAGCATCTGACTCTAGATATTCCAGAGACAGACATAGATGAGATCCCACTCAGATTGAAGAGATTCGTGATTGGTGTTCCAGGACCTTTTAGGAGGTTCTTGTGTAGGGTGGCTCGGGCAGTGGTTTCTTATCGTGATCACCATCAGTGATGGGATGATCGTGTTGTAGACTCATATTTTTGACTTTTTGTGTTACCGTTTTGTCGATCATAAGGTGTTTCCAACCTATGATCGAAGACGATGTATATTTTTTGAAAACATTCTATGCTATGATATATCACTATTTACCGGCTATCTGTACACATATTATGGATGTTATTTGTTTTACTGCTTTGATCATTGCAAATGTCGGTTTATCATACTAGAAGCAACTGCATCTACTAATGTATTTAAATGTCTTGGAATATGTTGATATTCAATGTAATCGAATTCACGTTCCAAGAGACGAACTCTTAAAAATAACCGTAATACCACTGGGTTTCTAATGGCATAAACTCGATTCAATTGTAATACAACAAGTTCAGAATCCAACCTAACAATCAAAATTTGAATTCCAAATGATATGGATTCGGATAATAACTCAATCACTACACTATACTCGGCAATGTTATTCGTTGTTTGACCAAGGCTTACCCCATGGATGGATACTAACTCATCAGAGGGTGAATAAATAACCCAAGCTGCGGAAGAAATGTTCTGTGTACTACGACAAGCACCATCAGCAAAACCAATGTAGGTTTGAAGAGACGTCGACATCTACAATATCAAGAGTAAAACTCAGATAAGCAGGAATAGTGATAAAAACACACTTCTAAACTAAGCACGCTTTTCTAATCTAAAACACACCAGCAGTAAAGAAATCTAATCTAATAAATATCCATACCAAGTTAAGCATAGTATCGCTTTAGATAAAGTCCATTTCTGGGTTTATCTAAAGGGACACCGTCAAAATCTATCAGGTCATAGGCCCCTTTAGCTAGCTTTTTCTTGACAATAAAAGGGCCATGCCACATGGGCAAGAATTTCCCAGCTCCTAGCTTATCGTTGGCTTGATCATAAACTAAGAATAGGTCTCCTTCTGAAAAATTTCGAGGGGTAACACTTCTGTCGTACTGAGCTTTTATTCATTTAATATGAGCCTCGTTTTCTATTACGACATTTCGTCGATTCTCATCCAGCTAAGATAAGTACAGGAAACGTTTCTCCTCTTTAGACGTAGCTGGGAGTAATTCTATGGCTAATTTTACTAACGGAATTTCGCATTCAATCGATAACACAGCTTCCAAACCGTAAATGAGTTGAAAGGGAGTGAAACCAGTTGATGTTTTTACTAAGGTTCGATATGCCCAAAGTGTTGAAAAAAACATGGAATGCCAATTCATTTTGTGAATACCAATAATTCTTCTAATCATGGTGATTAAAACTTTATTTATGGCTTCAACCAGACCATTGGCTTGTGTATAATACAAAGTGGAACTATCGTGATGCAAGCCAAGTTGATCTGTCAGTTCAGTCATCATGACATTGCGAAAATGACTTCCATGATCTGTAATAATGGCTTGAGGAACACCGAACCTAGCAATTATGTGATTAAATACGAAATTCGCAGCAGTCTTGCCATCAGCCAAAAATGTAGGCATCGCCTCAGCCCACTTAGTAAAATAATCTACTGCTAAGATAATATATGCATGCCCCCTGGCTGAGTGAGGGTTACATGTAATAAAATCGATACCCCATTTCACGAAAGGACCAACAGAAATTATGGGATGAAGAGGAGCAGATGGTGCGCGCATTTTACGATCAAAAAGTTGACAATTGTGGCATTTTCGGACTGCATAAATACAATCTTTGAATAATGATGGCCAGAAATAACAAGCGCACAATATCTTTTGGGCTGTGGCATACCCAGAAATATGACCGCCACATGCTCCAGAATGGCAATCATTTAACACCTTTTCGGATTATTCATGAACAAGACAGTGCCTGAAAACAGAATCTTCTCCTCGACGATAGAGTGTTTCACCAATAATATTATACTGTTGGGATTGGAAGCGTATTTTCCGTCGCTGAGATTGTGAGATTTCAGGCCGAAAATATTGGGTTTGGAGATAAACAATAATATCTCCATACCATGGATCTAAAGTACTGATAAGAAATAGAGATTCGTCCGCAATGGACTCTTCTGCCACAGTTTTAGTATCAGTAGAGGGAAAATCACACATCAGTTCCGCAAATACCAAAGATTTCTTTACCTTGGATTTCTCAAACTCCAAGTCAAATTCCTGCAGGATGACTATCCATTTGGAATACTTTCCCCCTAGCAATTTTTTGGTTAAAATATACATCATGGCGTTGCAATCAAAAATTATTGTGGTTTTATACAACAAGATTTAGTGTCTAAATCTCTGGACAGCTTGGACAACTGCCAATGCCAATTTCTCCACATGTGTGTATTTGATCTCGGTCGGAGGCAGATTCTGACTAAGATAGTAAATCACATGTTCAGTGTGAGGTTCATCTTCCTGAACTAACACCATCCCAATGGTGGAATGAGAAACAGCGAGATACAAAATGTAATCCTGGTTGTAGTTGGGAGGATGCAATAACGGTGCATGGGTCAACACGTGTTTAAGTGCATCGAAAGATCGATCAACGATCTCGTCCCAAAGGAACGGAATGTTCTGTTTCAGCAACCGGGTGAAACCCTTTGTAAGCTCGACATAGTTAGGAATGAACCGACGTAAGAAGTTTGCTTTTCCTTGCGAACTTTGGAGTTGGCGTAAAGTCGAAGGAGGAGGTAATCTAACAATAGCTTCGACCTTCGATGGATCGACGCGAATGCATGATTTTGAGACAACAAATCCCAGCAAACGACCCGACTCTACACAAAAAACACATTTATGTGGATTCAACCTAATCTTATAATGCCTACATCTCATAAAGATAGCTCGTAAGTGAGTGAGATGGTCGGCCCTGCGCGATGAATGAGCAGGTAAATCATCGAGATATGGTTGCACAATGTGCTTAATGTCATGAAACACATAAGACATTTCCCTTTGAAAAGTTTCTCCAGCATTCTTTAAACCAAAAGGTATTTTGCGATAAGCAAACGTTCCCCATGGAAAAATAAAAGCTATTTTTGGCTGATCAGCAGGGAGTATGTTTATTTGATTATACCCCGAAAAGCCATCCATAAAGGAAAACATTTCGCTATCGGCACAATCGTCGATTATCTGATCGATATAGGGAGTTGGATAATTGTCTTTGGGACAAGCTCGATTAATATCCCTATAATCGATACATACTTGTATTGTTCCTTGTTTTTTAGTCACAGGAACAATATTTAATACCCAATCCGTTAAGGGAATTGGATAAATAAAACCTGCACGAAGTAATTTTTCAACTTCCGCTTTGATAGCAGCAACTTTTCTAGGATGTATTTGACGTAAACGTTGACGAACAGGTTTGGCATCCGGGTAAGTCTTGATTTCATGCATGACGATTGATGGATCAATTCCTGGCATTTCCTCATAAGACCAGGCAAACACATCACGGAATTCTTGAAATAGGGCTTTATAAGCTTTAATTTCATCTTTAGTATAGCAAGCACCTATATGAATGTTTTTAATTATTCCTGGTTTTACCAAAATGTCAATTGGAACCGTTCGAGAAATATTTTCCAAATTTAACTCAGAATCAAGATTTTGTAATGGATTCTGGGGTTCTTTGACATATTCAGCAGTAAAAATTGAAGTGAAATCATCTTCAAAATGATCTGGTTCAGGTAAAAACGAAGATCGGTGATGCAGATCTTCCCATGGTAAATCATCAACAGACAAAAGTTCACGAATCTGCTCATCAGTATGAACAATATCTAGAAATGTCGTTGTGGCTGAAACGGATATAGAAAGTGATTCCTCAGGGATCCCATTCATTGGATCAATTCCGGTTGAAGAGGTGTCAGAAAGTGACTGTACGGCCTGGTATGCAAATTCAAATGGACTCAAAGGCATCATGCCATCAATTGAATCTAACTCGGAGTCGGAAGGTACGATCCAAGGATCATCAAACATAATAGTATCTGACGAAATCATGTGAACAGTTGCAACAACAAGCGATACATTAGGAGGAGGAAAAGAAAAAGTTCCCAATAAACCAGAATCTTTAACTAGTCCTACTCCAACATCCTTATAAGGGATAGTCACTTTACCAACGAGTTGGATTGTTTCCGTAGAGGCTGGGTGGGAAGAGAAATAAGTTAACTGATATATTGTGACGATATTTCCTTGATATGGAAATTTTATGAGTCGAAAGACCGAAGAAACAACAACAGTCATCGCATAAGACCAACTGCGACCCAGAAGAAGGTTGTAATCTAGAGGGGCATCAACCACTTCCACATCTAGATTTACAGTTTTACCTTCGACCCCTATGGGTAAATTCTGCAAAATACCAAAAGCGTGGAAACCTCGACCATCAAAAGCCTTAAGAATCATCGGAGATTGGTTAAGTGTAGGAGAACCAAGCGATTTCCAACACTGAATGACATAATACAAGTTGAAGCTCCCTCATCAATCGCAGTCTGATAGATTGGTCTGTTTTTGACTAACACTGGTATCTAGAAAGCCATTTGATGAGGTAGACGAGGTGTACTATTTTCTAAATCGAAGATTATAAGATTAGAATCCTAAACATCTACAGCTCCTATAGCAGACAAAAGAAATTTCCATTATGCTAGGCATGATTGCAGCACTTCCAAAGCCGACATTGTTGAAGGGGAAATAGTTAAGTCTTCAACAATGTTGTAATTTTGAGCAGCTCTCACATGTGGATTGAAAGCTGATTTACGAAGAACACCTTTAGTAGGAGGTTTGATTATTAAGTCTGGATTTTGTTTCTCGATCTGTAGCGGACCAGAAATAGGAGGAGGTGTAGTTGATGCATTTGCATTAGAAGATTTTGCTTCTTTACCATCAACAAGATTCTTAGTACCATAATCTTGCGATCGTGTCGCAATCCTTATATGAGACATCATCAAAATAGGTTCTTCTGAAGCAGTCGAAGTAGAACCAACCATCTTGATATCTTGAGTCAGAAAAGGATCCTTCAAGACAACAGGTAGTTGTGAACCTATAACGAATTTTGCAACCTCAGCACGATGTGGACATTCCTTAGTGAAGTGATCCTCGTCACAAATGTAACAAGGGTAACGAGGTTTGCGCTTTTTGTCATTGGATTCATTTTTATCATTTTTCTCTTTTGAATTTTTCTTGTTTTTACTCTTCCCTTTCTTTTTACCACCGTATTTAGATTTAGCCGTAGATGTCTCCACGACATGAATGTCGGCAGAAATTTCTGGGGAAGATTCTCCTTTCGGGGAATCTGGTAAAGTTATAATAGGAGAAGAATTCTTTGAAAATTTCTTCTTACTTTTCGTATTGACTGTACCAATCATGCCATCAGCAGCATGAGACCCTGAAGGAGCAGCAGCTGTCTGACCTTGTTTTGGAAGGTCGGGGATTTTTTCGTGTAAAGTACCTGACTACGTGGAAACGAGGTCGAGGTACTGAGCTTGAGCAATCACTTGCTCTTCAGTAACAACACCGGCCTTAGCTACATCTTCAATGATCTTGGGTAACAATGATTTAACAAACCATTCTGCCAAAATTTGATCTGGAATATAAACTTTCACCAAACGCCTTCTACGTCGCCATTCATGAATATGATCAGAAATATACGTAGACGTAGATTGCTTAAGTGAAGTTAATAATTCCATGCCATTTTCATATCTGACAGGCAACTAAAAATGAGTCAAGAAGGCAATCGCTAACTGACTAATATTATAAAACGAGCCTCGTGGTAACTCAATGTACCATTTGGCTGCAAGACCAATAAAAGTTCTTTGGAAAAGACGTAAATGAATCGAATCATCAATAATTGAATTAGACACACACCAGAGGTGATAAGTCATGACATGATTTGATGGATCCTCTCCTGACTTACCTTCAAACTTTGGTATATCACTGGGCAAATTATGTGGCATTGGCAGCCAGTACAGATAATAGAAAATCGGATCATTCGTAAGGCGCGTCAAATCAGGTAAATCAAAAGTTGCAATAAATGGTAACTAACAGTTAGGGTCACGAAAACCTTGAGTAGCCAAAGCAGTCCCAGGAGGTGGATACTCAGGATAACTGGGAATTGGATTGGTGTTAGGAATTGTGTAACCTCCTAGAAAACTAGGATTAACCGGACCAAACTGGGGTTGTTGAGGATGCTGATAAGTGTAGCTAGAGTACGGTTGATACTGATAATTTGGATTTTGTGAACCGGGACTGAATTGAGGATATCCCTGGTACGGTTGATACGTGAATTGCGGTTGACTTGTGACAACTGTACTCGTATCGGCTTGTCCTCCAGGTATCTGAACCGAAGTCTGAACAGAAGGCCCTGACTGGGGTACAGAGACTTGAGGGATTTTCACGGTTGCAGGGATAGCCAAACTCGGTGTTACAGATACTCTAGAAATAGGTGTTACAGGTTGGAAAGACGTATCAGCAGTTGCAGCAGTTTGAGGTGGAGTCTGAGGTGTACTAGGCGCAGACTGCTGAACAAAACTAGGTGCAGGAGTTTGAATAGTAGGCTGGACAGGTTGCTGGGTTGGACCAGAAACCAAAGGCAGTCCAAGTTGAAAAGGCAACTGCACATTAGGCTGCATAGGCTGTTGATATTGGGACGGATCCCACACCATATTAATTCCGGGGTATTGTCCCGCAGAAGGTTGAACATAAGGACCATAACCTGGTTGAACGTAGGGTTGATAAGTAAGTGGTAAATTTCCGGCTCCTTGAAAAGATAACTGACCAGAAGGCTGTTGGTAACCTTGAATTGGGTACTAACCTTGAGGTTGATAACCCTGAGGCGTGTACTAAAGCTGGGGTTGATAAGGACCCTGAGGAGCATATTGAGCTTGGGGTTGACCCTGGGGTGTGTACTGTCCTTAGGGTTGATAACCCTGAGGTATGTACTGTCCTTGGGGTTGTCCCCAAAAATAATATGATTCCATAGTTTGTCGTGGGAAAAAGCTACCTTGAGGTTGACCCCCAGGTGGTAACTGACTTCCTGAAGGTTGCCCCCCAAGCGGTAACTGACTACCTTGAGGTTGGCCCCCAGGCAGTAATTGATTTCCCTGAGATTTCCCTCCAGGCGGTACCTGACTGCCTTGAGGTTGTGCATTCAGAATATTACCAGACATCATAAAAATTTTCCCTTCGTTCGACGTTTTAGTTTTAATTCTACTTAAACCAGATGATACCACGCTTTCAATCGGTTGAGGAGCTGCACCCGAGAAAGTACCAGACAGAGCCTGATATCCCGAAGGAATAGAAGGACCACCATGTAAAAATGATTCCGGTGTATGGGAAAACATGGATGATTCTCTTGCCATAATGGATGACGGATAATAACCTCTGGGTGTTGGATGAAATGGAACTCGAGGTGGAGAAAAAGCAAGACCCAAATTCTCTAAAAAATGTGTTAAGGATAAGTACCAAGCAGTAGTTTGAATAGGGCTGTAGAAAATTGATTCACGCTCCCTAAGATTTAACGACTGAGGGGAATTGGGAAGAGATAATTCTTCGTCTGGATTATTAATTTCTTCAATAGAAATTAGTCCAGATGGAAAATCATCAGTGACAATATTCCTTACCCTTGGTGAACCAAGATCGCTAGAAGTTGGTGAAATAAATCCCGAAGATGTTTCCAAAACAGAAGGTTCAATTTCAGGTTTAGAGATTTCAGGTTCGTCAGCCCATTCACTGGCAGGAGAAATACTACCAGTAACTTCAGAAACTGAAATCGGCTCTTGAATATGTTCTATTATGGGTGTTTGATAATCAGGATGAACCACTATGGATGAAGTTACAACTTCTGTTGATTTAATCCTACCGCTACTAGACGATACCAGAGCATGAAGCCCTTCAAGCTGACTTGGTGAATATTCAGGGGGTTTCCCTTCTAGTCTCCGGGATTGTCTCAGCAATTCCGCCATGATTAAATATTTAACTAATCACACGCAAACAAAGAAAATTTCAATGAAAACACCTAAAGTCTCTAAAAATCAAACAACTGAATCACACGCTTAAAAATCTAGGAGTTCAAACCACACACAAACAGTAACTTCCCGTACTAAAAACACTAGTTGGTGACAAAATCCAACTTAGTAGAAATTTAATACAGAAAGGGCGGTTGGAACAGTTACCCTGACAACTTGCTTAATGAAACAGACTGGCACAAGTTTCCTCACAAAACCATCTCGTGTGAAGATAACCCCCCATAGAGTCCAAGTGAGTCTAGTCGACGTCTGCTCTAGGTACAGTGAGATCCTTCCTTCATCGTCACCTTAGGAAATAATCTTAAGGTTGTGGACACAAAGGTTACCAATAGTAACAAATATAACTGGGGGAAGAGTCTACGATCCAATCCCACGTGCAAGGGCAGAGTATCATAGCTCAATCCCCTTGAAGGTTCCTCGACATGGTTAATCCGAGGTTTACCGACAAGTGACCCCAGGCTCCTCGACAATGGTTAATCCGAGGTTTACCATTTGTAATACGCACAAAATTTTCTATCTTCCCCAATGAAACAGAATTGATTTTCTCAAAGGTTCGGACATGATCTCGTGATTGACTTCTTTAAGAGAAGCTTCCCAGATTATACAAATTACGATTGGGTTTATTTCCTACTGCAATATTTTTCTACTTGTTTTTTTTACTACCTTGGAGAGTTAATTACTCCCTACTCCAAGATACTAGCCTAATCTATGTTGGTGATAAGAGCCCTAGAAAATAAAAAGATTACTAGATGAATTTTAATTAAGCGTTACTTTTAAGAGTTGTTTCTTAAGTCAATGGGTGCGGAAATGAAACTCTGATGGTGTGAAGACTCGACTTCCAAAAACACTACAAATGCACCTGAAAATGATAATCAGATCGTTTCCTTTCAATGAAGTTCTAATTAAGGAAAAGTTGGAGAATGAAATTCTTTTAATGAACAATTCCTTCTTTAAACATTAAGAGCAATTGAAAGAAAATATTTTTTTCTTTTCAGCAATAACTCAAAATGAAACAAAACTATTAAAGCTCATAAGAAAAATCCTTTCACTTTCAAAAACTTGAAGCTACAAAACAAGTTTTCTTCAAAAGAGATCTACAAAATTCTATGAAAAACACTCAAAACTATCAAACTAATTCTGAGACCTACAAATTTTAATAATCTAATTGAATTAAAGCTTTAAGAAAAAAAAAATTGAAGAAGGTTTTACTTAGCTATTCAGCAAGCTAAGGATCTATTCGTTCAGAATAACAAACAGATCAAAAACACTCAATTATGTTTTTTATAAAAAAAAATGAAATTCAAAAACCAATAACAAGGTTTCTTTTCGAAGGTTTGCAAAGGAACATGGACCTCTATTTCTTAATAGAGGATGACTTCACAATCAGGCCAGATTCAGCAAAAGACAAAAGACCAATGTAATCTTAGGCACTTTAAACAGTCAATGCTTCGAATCGCTACAAATACCAAGTGAAAGACAATCCAAAACGCAAAACTTCTAGAAAATCATCAAAACACCAATACTGATAAGATTCATTCACAGAAAGCTTTTGACAGAAACAATCATCAATCTGGGCAGAAACCAAAAAAATCTAAATCACAATAAAGACAAACTAAAGAAAGAAATCCAAAGGTTTTTCAAAATTTTAACAGGGTCCGCAGGCTTGCAGAAGTAACAGGTGCGGTACCACACTGTTTACTAAAGAAAAAATGCGAAACTGCCCACACTGTGCAAAGAACACAAAGTGCGGTCCCAGGAAAAATTAGAGAAAAACATAAAAGATCTCAAAATTTTCAAAAACAGGGAAAACCTAAGCTACCCAGGCAGATGTTTATCAATCAAAAACTACTAAAACGTTTCCTCAAATCAAAATAAAAGAGAACCAAAAACAACAAGTTCTTTCCCCAGTATGGTCACTAATTTGTTGGAGGATTAATCCGTCTTGCGGACAAGACCGATCTCCCTAGTACTAAAAGTAACTAGAAACAAACAACCAAGTAAACTAATCTTTCTCTAAGCATATACGATCTATGAAAAGCTCTATAGAGGTGTTAAGGACTTACCATTTGTCCAGTGCTTGTTTGAAGTCGTCGCTGTCCCTCGCGTGCTTGAAGGATTTGTCCTCATAAACCTGCAGTCACAAACAAGAAAAATATTACATAGCACCTGTATAGAAATCATCATAAACCATGCTTATCATAGTGATCAAGGAATCTATGAAATAAACCATTGATTGAAAGATTATTGAGAAAAATGAGTATATTTGTATTAATTTCAAAAGAAGAAAATCCTTCCAACCTGAGCCTTGATGTTGCACAGGACTTTCCGGGGTCCGAAGCAGGAATCTCCTTTACTTTGATAAGCTCTACACTCCTAAATCAAGATGAATAGATGTATGTAATCTTTCCTCACAAAAGTCTTAATTAACTGAGTCTGAATCTCAACAACACTTAACTTCAAATATTCTAAAACTTCAACTCCCTTTAAGGCTACCTATTTCCTCTTTTTATAGTAGAATAGAGGAGGTTTTATGTTCCAAATATGAAGGGATAGAATCCTCCTTCAAAGGGATAAGCTCCTCACATCAAGGGGTTAGCTCCATAAGGTAAGGGATACATGCACCTCATAAGAGCGGTTCTATAACCGCAAGATATTTTCTGGAAGCTTCTAGAATTCACTTTTATTGAGCTTTTTGGAAATTACTTGCGCATTTTTGATCTTACATGGGTCCGCACCTATAAAAAAGAGAAAGTACGTTCAGGTACGCATGACAGCTGAACATTGGGTGCGGGACCGCAGGCAAGATAGCGAGAAAGTGCGATACCAAAGTTTAGGAGACTTTAAGGAAATTTTCTCTGATTTTCAAGGCTTGACATGAGGAACTGATATGTTAGACTTGTAAAGGGAGCAATATGAGTAATAATGAGCTCATACACATAGCAGAATGTCAGGATGACAATTTTCAGTGTAACAGTTACCCCACACAAACAAAGTCTAACAGTAAGTTACCCCATAGCAGAATGTCAGGATGACAATTTTCAGTGTAACAGTTACCCCACACAAAAAAAGTCTTAATTAACTGAGTCTGAATCTCAACAGCACTTAACTTCAAATATTCTAAAGCTTCAACTCCCTTTGAGACTACCCAATGCCTCTTTTTATAGTAGAATAGAGGAGGTTTTATGTTCCAACTATGAAGGGATAGAATCCTCCTTCAAAGGGATAACACTAGTAAAAAATGATGAAATTAATGACTAGGTGACTAAAAATGTTAGTCACCGCAATTATTTCAAGTGAATTAACATGATGGTCATATGAAGTTGGAAGCTACTTGGCGTAATTTTCCTTAAATCTTCAAAAAAACAGAGCAAAAATGTCATTTTCGATCATTTTTTATTAGCTTCTGCATACAACAGATGTTATCACAATTGCAACACAATCATGTTCCATCAGCATGAATTATGAATGTCGCAAGCCAAATTGCAAGGAAATTTGCATTCATTTTAGGCAAAAGAAGGCTATGACATTAAGGTCCGTGCTAGAAAAAATTATGCAAATAAGGTTGCTATGTCTTGATACTTACCATGTGTTTCAAAGCCATAATGAAGGTTGGCTTTGAGAGTGTCCTCTCAAAGCCCTGTCTTGAGATGAAATTTAATTCAATGTCTCTTAGAGTTGCAAGGTGGAATTGATAGAACTATTTGATTTCTTTACCATAGATGGATATCTCCTTTAATCTATACCTTTCTCTACCATCTTATTTCCAAGTGAAATTGGAATTTTCACATTTTGAATGCCATTACCATGCAATTTGGTAGCCTGCTAGCTAGACCTATCACAAGTAAGGTTGTCATACCAAACTATTTCTCTTGCTCAACTCAGTGACCATGACTCTCTTCTCACACTGCTTACCATATAAGATCTTCAATTTTACATGTCACACAAAGTTGGGGGTTCTAGGTCTACACCTATTAGGTAAAGTTACATATTTTATGGCATTGTGGTCCTTAAATTTGGAGGTGTTCCACCTGAAAAAAGTAGGCATTAAATATGGATGAAAAGGATTTGTTTTAACTTTGATAGAATTTCCTCGTGGAATTACTGAATTTCTCGATGACATCATGCTAGCTTTGCTTGGAGAAGAAGGTTTTGGAGGAGAAATTGAATTCTTTCGACTTATTTTTGGCATTGAAGTTTGGAATAGTAGTTTTGATGACTCCATTGATGACCTTGCTGAGGAATTTGATGCACACAATATTGACTTTGAAGATGGTTTAGAAGATGTTGAAGAAGTTGTAGATTTTGGTGTTGTAACTGAATGTTTCTTTGTTGTTGGACTTGATCAAGACACAATTTAACGTTATGAGCAGATTGAAGACCTTGAAGAGGTTTTAGATTTTGTTGTTCTCACTGAAGGTTTTTGTCTAGTTTTGTTTCTTAAACCATCATTTCCATAGGACATTTTTGGTGAATAGATTCTTGACCTTGATGAGAGGATATGATACCTTGAAGAGGCTACATCTTTTGGTGACATCACTAATTGTTTCTCTATTATTATGTTTGTTAAACATCTCGCTTAGGGCGAGGCAACTCCACATATATTGTACAGTTTATGGGACAAAAATCAATATGTAGAAATATTCAATTGGTTTTTATAATTGGATAGAAGAATGACTTAAAATGACCTTGTATGTCTTCTCATTTTAGAGCTCAAATTTTTAGGAAGGATTTAAGTATCCACCTTTCAAGAATCACTAGAAGAGGTTGATAAAGAATATGGGAAGACAAAAAACTAACCAGTGATGTAATAAATGGATTTCTTGGGAGGTAGATTGGCATATGGACTTTTGGTAGCTAGAAATTTTCCAAATAAGTGAATGTATTTGAAAACCAAACCTCTAGTTTATTTTGGTTTAGACAAGGTCTAGAATTTGAAAAGTGAATTCCCTCTTTCTTCCTCTTACATACATTCCAATGATCGAAATCTGGATTGAGGGAAAAAATTTTCCTAAATAAAAAATTTTCACTTTATTTGTTGTACACTTGAGTTTTTAAAAGCTAATTAACTCATAAATTTCTCACAAAATACACTTAAATCTTGACACATAAACCCCTTCCCAATTGGCTAACTTTAGACGATCCTAAACACATTTTTATTTAACTAATGAGGGAGATAGCCCAATAAAACTAGTTTTTCCATATTCAAATCAAGTTAGTATCAAAGTAAAATTTAGCTCATTTTAGTCAAGGTTAGTTAGAAGAATTAGCTATTGGTTTCTGTCTTCAATTTCCTCTCAAAATGAATGTGTACGTGCTTTTAAGAGACACACTAGAGGAATAAGGTCCAAATTTTTGATGAAAATGTGATATGAAAGTAAAGGGTTAAAGGAAAACATGTACAAGGCATAGTTGAGTACAAGGCATAGTTGAGCCAAATGTTTTGGAGGAAGGGCGTAATTATTTGGGTCTTGGTTATGGAAAACATGATGGAGAATGCTCCAAAGCCAAGGAGGCACATGAAGCTATTCCAAGAAGGAATTTTATTTCGTGTTCATTACCTCAAGCTTGTGAAGTTTTTGTTCATGGTGAATGGAAACGTTTGACACCCACTTTGCAAGAAGATGTTAATAAACATGCAGCTAATGAGAATGTAAAAGAAGAGGATGTTGAAAGCTCTATCTAGTCATTGAATTCATTGCTAGTATTCAGAGGACAACCACTACCTCATCAAATTCACCTCCTCAAGAAGGCGACAATGGTGAATGTTCAAGGTATAAATTTGCCTTTAATCAAATTGATTTTGATTATGATAAACATGGTAAATATTCACATAAGATATAGAAAATAACTTGCACATGTTCCTTTTGTGGTTTGAATAATCATAATGTTTATATATGTTGGAAGAAGATATCCATGCACATTGAAACTTTCTAAATAAATGAGGCAAAAATTCAAAGGCCCATTGGACAAGGAAAATGATGTTGAAAATAAGATGCAATTGTTTATTACTCATTGCCATAAGAAAGGTCACCTTGTGGACAAGTGTTGGACTTTGTATCCAACAAGTCATCCACAACATTTTAAGAAGGTGGAAAGAGATAACGACAAGAATGGAAAAGAGGATTCCATAATCGATGAGGGTCAAGATGATTCACATGATGAAGTGCAGCTAAAAGAAGCGCCATTGAAATGGTTTGCTAACAGATGGTTAGATTTATTATCCAATTAAGGCCTTGCATGTATTTTGATGTTTCATGAATTTCTTTGCAAATTCAAAGTATGGTGCATGTTGCATGAAGCAAGATGTTGAAAGTAGAGTTATGTTGACACACTTAAATGCAAAAAATATGGAAATTTGTACATGAGCTCTATTATTTGACTTGAGAGTCAATTGTTTGAAGAGGCATGTTTTTGTTAGGTCCCTATATCACTAGTATAGTCCCTTATTATTGTTAGTGTAAACCCCTTATTGTTATTATTGTACCCTTGTAACCCCCATTTTGTTATTATTGTGCCCATAAATTATTATTGTTAGGTCGGCTAGGATTACATTGTGGCCCACTAGGATTACATTATGGCCCCATGGACTCCTATATATAGAAAGGAGGTTTTGTAAATTGTATCATCCAAGAATTGTTCATTTATGTAATGTATTGGAGGTTACCCCCTCGAAGTGGCTCATTTCTAAGGCGTTGATATCTCTTTTCTTCTCTTTTGGAGCTGGTTACACAACATTTGGTATCAGAGCTTTGGATTCTAGGGTTTCGCTGCTCCAAACAGGTCATCGTGGCATTTTCGCTATAACTTTTTTTCTACGAAGTTTCAGAAGCTGAAATGTTTAGGGTGCGAAGCCGAAATCCTGAGGAAGCTTTTCTAAAAATTTCATACCTTGGTTCGCAATATTTGCGGAGATATCGTCTGTGGAAGTCAGGTCTTTTTTCAAGCTCCTAAACAGGCCATCGTGGAATTTTCGCTATAAATCTGTTTCTACGAAGGTTCAGAATCTGAAATTCATATGGTACGAAGCTGAAATCCTGAGGAAATTTGTCAAAAAATTTCAGATCTTGGTTCGCAATATTTTTGGAGATATGATCTGTGGAAGGTAGTTCTTTTTCAGGCTCCTGAATTTCATCTCAAAGAGGTGATCGTGGGAAAAGTTTAATAACTCTCTCTCTGAAGATTGGATTGGAGTGCCGTCAAAATTGGTCACCAGTACACGGCCTGCAGTTTCTTCTCTATCAATTTCAGAGACAAAGGACAAAACAGTGACACGTGGCAAGTCGTACAAGTTCGCTCTACTGAACCAGTCCAGAATTAGGTCATTGTGGGAGATTGGACACAACTTTGTCTTGGAGAATCAAAATCAGGTCGGACCTATGGCATTTGAAAGAAGCTTCAGAGGGCTACTACAGGGCTGAATTTCAGATATCGAAGATTTTCAATTACAGAGATAATTCAATTTCAATATCGATCTCCTAAAAGATAGTAAAAGGTGTGTATTTTTTTTTCCGAATTGCATAAGTCTTGTTCGAAGAATCAAGTTGAATTGATTCCAAGGGCATCTTTTAGAATAGATATCAATATTGGATTCTAAAATGGCCCTTAAAAAGAATTCAACACCCATTAATCCTTCAGAAGGCTCTACTATGACTCATGAAGATGAAGAATGGCAACATGACATATCAAAATTACAAGAGCAAATTTCGCTCTCGCAAAGAACAACACAAAATGAAATGGAAGTTTTGAAGAAAGGCGTGGAAACTAAGATGGATGGTTTGAAGAAAGGCGTGGAAGCTAAGATGATTGGTTTGGAAGCTAAGATGGATGGCATGGAAGTGGGCATGGAAGCTAAGATGGATGACATAAAAGACAACATGGAAAACATGAAGAGTGATCTAAAAGCATACATGGAAGGCTTGATGACAAGCTTAAAACCGGAAATGATTCCTAATGGCGGAAATATAGGAGAAGAACCTCATGATGAGAACAAAATAAATGTTAATCGTGATTTCATAAACTCGAATGTTGGTGGGAAGAACCACCATATTCCAAAAATGGATATGAGGAAGTTTGATGGAAAGGATCCTGTAACATGGATACTACGGATGGAGCAATATTTTGATCTCCATAATGTGCAAAACACACAAAAGGTACGCATTGCAACTTTACATTTAGAACAAAATACATTTGTATGGTATCGATGGCTTTGCTCCCGTAAAAAAAATTGTCACTTGGTCAATTTTTACGGAGGAAATGATAGCACATTATGAGGATACAAAGAGCAACACCTTCTTTACCCAATTGATAAATATCAAACAAAAGGGTTTAGTGGGGCAGCACATTGAGGACTTCCAAAAATTGAATATAAGGGTAACTGATATTACAGAGGAACACCGGATTGATCTCTTCCTAGGCACTTTAAGGATAACATCCAACATGAAGTTCACGTTTTGGAACCTGATTCATTGGAGAAGGCATTCAGGTTGGCAAGAAAAGTTGAATGTAAAATTATGGCGACAAGGAAGCCTACCACTCAATTCTATAAAGAAGGAAGTGTTGCTAAGCCTAGATTTCCACAACCTACAAGGTTGACACCACAACAATTGGAAGAAAAAAGAGCAAAAGGGCTTTGCTATAGTTGTGATAGCAAATACACTAAAGGTCATAAGTGTGCTGAGAAGAAATTATTTTACATAGATTGTGAAGAAGAAGAAGAAAATGAACAAGAAGAGGATCTACACGAGGAACCACCCCTAGAAGAAGAAGAAATGAATCCGACCATATCATGTAATGCGCTGGCAGGAATTACCACTCCTCAAACTCTCAAGATAGAAGGACATATAAAGAAGGAAAGGGTAATAGTGTTGATTGATTCAGGTAGCACCCATAATTTTATTCATTATAAGGTAGCCAAGGAATTAAATTGTTTCCTATACCCAGCACCAGAATGTCAAGTGATGGTTGCAAATGGAGGAACTATAAATTGCTCTGGAAAATGCCATAATATCAAGCTAACCATGGGGGAATATGTATTGATTAGTCCAATGCTTTCCATTCCTATGGGAGGTGTTGATGTTGTACTAGGAGTACAATGGTTACAATCTTTGGGGACGGTAACTTTTAATTTTCAAGAACTTTTCTTGAAATTTTTTTCAGAAGGAAAGGAAGTCGAATTACGGGGTATTGCGGGGAAGCCAGGAAGGATAATAAGCTCTAATGTCATGACACAGCTTCTAAAGAAAGAACAGCGAGGCGTAATTGCACAATTATGCTCACTAGAAGTTCCAACATCAAAATCATCTATTTCTGCAGATCTCAAACAAGTCTTGGACAATCATTCCAAGGTGTTTGAAACTCCCAAAGGACTCCCACCTATTCGTGATCATGATCATGCTATTCATTTGATTCAAGGAAGTGTTCCTCCAAACATCAGGCCTTATAGATATCCTTACTTCCAAAAGAGCGAAATTGAACGTATGATTGCAGAAATGTTAGAGGCGGGTATAATTCAACCTAATCAAAGTTCTTTCTCTGCTCCTGTAGTATTGGTACACAAGAAGGATGGATCATGGCGAATGTGTCCAGATTATAGGGAGCTCAATAAGCTCACCATTAGAGACAAATTTCCCATTCCTGTGATTGATGAATTATTGGATGAATTACATGGAGCAATTTATTTTACCAAGTTGGATCTTCGTTCAGGATATCATCAAATTAGAATGAAGACTGAAGATATTCCAAAAACAACATTTCGAACTCATGAGGGTCATTATGAATTTTTGGTCATGCCTTTTGGCCTTACCGATGCACCTTCTACATTTCAAGGGTTGATGAATTCCATTTTCAAACCCTTCCTTAGAAAATTTGTGCTAGTATTTTTTGATGATATACTAATCTATAGCAGGTCTTGGAAGGATCATGTTGAACATGTTGACAGGGTGCTCAAACTATTGCGGGAGAAACAATTATATGCAAAAACATCCAAATGTTTCTTTGGAGTACAAGAGGTGGAATATCTGGGTCATATTGTATCTCACGAGGGCGTTAAGGTAGACCATAACAAAATTAAAGCCATTAAGCAATGGAAAGTCCCCACAACAATAAAACAGTTGCAAGGATTTCTCGGGTTAACGGGGTATTATCGCAAGTTTGTTAAGAATTATGGGAGAATAGCAGCACCTCTAACAACATTATTGAAGAAAGATGCATTTTCATGGACTCCAGAAGCAACTAAGGCCTTTGAACATCTTAAAGAGGCAATGTGCCTAGCACCGGTCTTAGCTATGCCAGACTTTACAAAAACCTTTATTGTGGAATGTGATGCCTCAGGAAATGGAATTGGTGTTGTTTTAATGCAGGAAGGAAGACCCATTGCTTTTGAAAGTCGTCCAATCAAAGGAAAGTATTTACAGAAACCTATTTATGAGAAGGAAATGTTAGCAATATTGCATGCACTAAAGAAATGGCGAACTTACCTAATGGGAAGACACTTCAAGGTAAAAAGCGATCATGATAGTCTTAAACACTTTTTGGAACAAAGACTATCGTCAGAAGAGCAACAAAAATGGGTCACAAAGATGTTGGGTTATGACTTTGAAATAATCTACAAAAAGGAAAGCTTAATGTTGTTGCAGATGCACTCTCAAGAAAGAATGAAGAGGTGGAAGCATTGCTTTGTGCCATTTCTATTATCCAACCAGATTGGATAACCGAAGCCAGAGATGAATGGAAGAAGGACAAAGATGTATGGACACTCATTCAAAAGTTGCAGCAAGATCCTAGTACATCTGATACATTTAGTTGGAAAAATGATTCCTTATGGTACAAAGATCGCATATATCTTTGTAAGAATTCCCAACTAAAACAAAAGATTCTTCTGGAATTGCACACTTCTCCTTTAGGAGGACACTCAGGATTTTTAAAAACTTACCACGGGGTGAAGAAAGAATTTTTTTGGGATGGCCTTAAATCTGATATTCAAAAGTTTGTGGCGGAATGTTTGGTTTTCCAGCAGAATAAAGTGGAGACAATTAAGACCCCGGGACTTCTACAACCTTTATCCATTCCAAGTCAACGTTGGGAGGAAATTTCAATGGATTTTATCACAGGTTTACCTAAGTCTGAAGGAAAGAGTGTCATCATGGTGGTAGTTGATAGACTTACCAAGTATGCACACTTTTGTGCATTATCTCATCCATTTAAAGCAAGTACAGTTGCTACTACATTTATAGATAGAATTCAAAAGCTACATGGAAGCCCAAGGGTTATTGTGAGCGACAGAGATCCCATTTTTACTGGAAATTTTTGGACGGAGTTATTTTCTTGTTTGGGTACTCGATTAGCTCATAGCTCATCTTATCATCCTCAATCTGATGGTCAAACTGAGATAGTAAATAAATGTTTGGAAGGATATCTTCGTTGTTTTGTATCTGATAAACAAACACAATGGGTCAAGTGGTTACCTCTTGCTGAATGGCGGTATAACACTTCCTTCCATACTGCAGCAAAAATGACCCCATTTATGGCACTTTATGGATATCATCCACCATCCATCACATCATCTTTAAGGGAAAATTCGAAGGTTCAAGCGGTGGAAGATCACATCGAGCATCAGCAAGAAGTTCTCCAACTCTTAAAGGATAACCTGAATTTGGCACAAAATCGAATGAAACAACGGGCAGATCAACATCGTAGCGAGAGAAGTTTTGATGTAGGAGATTGGGTATTTTTACGGCTACAACCATACAAACAAATGTCCCTCAAGCAAGCAAAGAAAGATAATAAATTATCGCCAAAGTACTATGGTCCTTACAAGGTGTTGCAAAAGATTGGTACTATGGCATACAAATTGGAGCTTCCTGCTTCTTCACGAGTACATACAGTTTTCCATGTTTCATGCTTAAAGAAGGTTATAGGTGAAAATCTTCCAGTTCAAACAATATTGCGAGAACTTGATGAGGAAGGAAAAATCATATTGGAACCTGAAGCGGTCATGGAAACAAGAACTCGACAGCTACGGAATCGATCAATTTCAGAGTATCTCATCAAGTGGAAGAACTTACCCTCTGAAGATTCTACATGGGAGGATGAGAATTTTATACAGAAGCACCCGGAGCTACTCAAGCGTTGAGGACAACACTTTTTTGAAGGAGAGGGGCATGTTATGTCCCTATATCACTAGTATAGTCCCTTATTATTGTTAGTGTAACCCCCTTATTGTTATTATTGTACCCATGTAACCCCCATTTTGTTATTATTGTGCCCTTAAATTATTATTGTTAGGTCGGCTAGGATTACATTGTGGCCCACTAGGATTACATTATGGCCCCATGGACTCCTATATATAGAAAGGAGGTTTTGTAAATTGTATCATCCAAGAATTGTTCATTTATGTAATGTATTGGAGGTTTCCCCCTCGAAGTGGCTCATTTCTAAGGCGTTTATATCTCTTTTCTTCTCTTTTTGGAGCTGGTTACACAACATGTTTTGTCGACTTGTGTTTGGTTGATGGTTTTGTACACCAATATCTAAGAGTACATGGAGATATTCACATGATGTGAATTTTTTTTTCTTTGAAGGAGAAAAATGATATGTCAGTGAGCTATGTTTCTTGCATGATGTGTTTTTCAGTTTGATGGTTTTGTTTGTGACAAGACGTCACAAGATTTTGGGAAGGTCCACTCTTGAGCGAGAGCCTCATGATTACAACCTAATTATGAGAATCAAATGGGAGTGCATCCTTATTTTGAAAACAAATAGGATTTTAAGCTACCTAGGACTCAAACCATTATTTTTAAATTTGAAATATCATGGTGTGTTGTTTCAATGCCTGAATCCACAACCCTAACATAAATTGTTTTATTCTTTTTTTGCAGGATTTAGTTGGTTATATTAAAATTCAATTGAATTTAAAATTCTTGGCTTAGTGGCATGAACCAAACATATTGTACATATTAAATGAGGAATTTTGCTCTCCCAATCATTTCTAAATCACCCATATCACCATGAAAACATGTTTTAAAAGAACATACTTTGGTATGGGAAAGACCTTAGGTTTCAAATATTATAAGAAGGTTTTTGATATGGTTGAGAGAATGTGGAAAATAGAATCCATAAACAAATTATTTTTCAAAACGTACTACTTTCAGAGTATCAACAAGGAATGTATAAGGGTGTTCAATGAATTAACGCTATTTATTTAAATTCCATGATGTATATCTTACTCATAATTTTAACAAATTATTAAATAATGATCTAGATTGGATAATTATATTATTTTTCATATATTTTGATGCTTATAGAGTGAAAAAACTGAAAGAATCAACTTGTAGGGTCATTTTAATGGTGGGTGGAGAATTGGGGTCTAAAACATTTTGGAGTCATTTTGAGGTATTAAATGATATTTCTGGGGGTCAAACGATTATCCCTTGTTCCGAAATCTTGACCATTATTCTACACTTAAAGACATATCCAATGGTGCAAGAAAAACGTCAAATGAAGTTCATTCAAAATTTATGCCTTTAGTAAGTTGACCTATCATGTTGACCACCATGGTACGAGAGAATGACATTTTAGCCCCATTACTCATGCATGGCAAGCTAGCTACATGTGGAATTTTAACAAGACTCTAAAAGGTCTAAAATCACAAACCTCATTAATGGTTGACGGAGTCAAATCTTACACCTAGTTGGCTATCACGCTATGTTAATACTTGGCCACTAGGAAGAATAAGAGTTCCATTTTGTGTTATTGTATTTTGTTCCATAGTTGAAAATACAACTAGGAGTGTGAAGTTAGAGAGAAAAATGTATGAATTTAAGTTTTTATAGCAAACTTACACGCTAAAAGTCTTAGCTAGCTCTAGAGAGATTACCTCTTTCTTTGTACTCACATATTTTCCATACCAGAAAAGAGAGAGTAGAGCATGTTTACATTTTAGTGTTGTTTTTCTCCCATAAGGATTTCCTAGGGAAAAAGGAGTCTAGAGCATCATTACTTTTTAGGGTTGCTTGTCTCCCATAAGGATTTCCTAGGAAAATAATTGTGTTGATTGTCTAAAGATATGTATGTGTGTGTTTCATTATGTTCTCTATTTCTTATGTTGTGTTTCATTATGTTTTATATTTCTTACATTTCTTCCCTCCTATTTTTCTTTCCAATCAAGGTTTATAAAATAACATGAGAAGCAACATGAGACTTGGAACAATCATTTTCATTATCTATATGGAAGGCAAGAAGGATTATATCCTCTTAAGCTTAAGCTTATGTAGTTTGTCAATTTTTATCATATATTTTTTGGTAAGGGTAAATGTTTTTTATCTATTGTACAAGTCATGAGTTCCCCAATTTTACCTTATGTAAAGCATGATTCTAGGATTACTACAATTTGTACTTGGTTTTTTATTGTGATGATGCCCTGTCTCAATCACTTGGCCATCTCTCAATGGGTAGTTAAATCTTTATAACAATACTTAAGTAATATTTATCTATTTGTATTATGTGAAATTATGTAAAAAATGGTATACTATTTTTCATAAAATTGGGTTGAGTTTATCATATATTTCAATGAAAGTTGATTAAATATGTTTTCTTTAAAAGGATCTAACAATTTTTTAAGGTATGAATTTGCAATTTTGTGTGGCTCTCTATCAACCTTCACTTCCTCATTTCTAGAAAAAATCTACTTGCTCATTCGTATACCCACTTTCTATTCAAATGCATGAGTTTTGAACTCTCGGTAACCATGTTTTTCCACGCAGGAAAATTATATGTCACATTTTATACTAACTCTAAATATTATTTTGAAGTTTGGATTACTGTTATTATTTTATATAATTTAACATTAGATATAAGTTTAAATTGAAAGCTACTTAGATGAAATATAGCTTAGATATGGCATTTGCAAATTATTATCTATTTATTGAACTAAAGGACATAATTTTTAGACATGTTTAATTTACATTCAAATGCTTCTTTGATTTATCTCCTATAGCTTAATGTAATGCTAGATATATAATTTAAGTTGAAGGCCCATGAGATAAATATGACTTCTATGTGAAATTTGTATTGAATCATCTATTTTTTGTGTTATATGAACATAATAGGTACGCATATCTAATTTGCATTACTAATATGTCATGCTTCTTTAATTTATCTTTTATAGATGATTGGAGCATCCCTTTTTAATCTATCCCTTTTGACTTCGGATATGTGGGCAATACTCATCCGCATATTTTTCTATGATAAAGCAGTGAGTAAAATTGTATTCCATTTGTGTCAATGTTAAGGTTAAGCACATGGATTAAAGTTTTATATAAGATACATTGCCACGGTGTACATTTATATCTAAAGAGTCCAAAACCTCATTCAAGACCATATGTTTTTTTGATGTAATTTGATTGGTTATATTGCATTGCTTTTGCAGTTGTTGCTGTGGGCCTCACCATCTAGTGATTTTAGGTAAAAAATTATTTACATGGAATTTTGAAGTATCCTAGAATGTTTATTATTTATCACTACTAGCCTTGGTGATTTAGTTGTTTGTTTTGATGCTGCTTGGTTACCCATATTTAACAGTTCTTCATGTTTAATTCATTGTTAAGGATTTTTATTGGCCTGTCAGGATGTATTTTTCTCAAATCCATAATGGCTAAAAGAATGAAAATTATCTATGAAAAAGAGAGGTCATATGGAAAACAAATTGTTTGCAAGTGTTATTTTGAACCCATAGAACTTGCAACCCCAATATGGATACAATACTAAGTAATACATAACCTCCTCATCTAACTTAGCCAGGGATTTGCAATACTATATTTGAGTTGGCTAGCTCCATTTCAAGATATTATAATGTTAGATTATTATTTCTATAGATTTTGAGTATGGTAGTAAAATGTTACAAAAAACCGGAAACTACAAATAATATTATTCTAGATATATGTAAAAAGGACATGGTAGAGAAAATCAAACAATATTAAACTTTTCATAAATAGTTTAGATAAAAATACATTTTCTAATTTTGATTGTAAATTCCGAGGCTTAAAGCAATAATTTTTCTAATAATTTTTTTTTTAATCAATAAATAAAAAAGAAGCATTTTCAATCAAAATCACATCCAACATATAATAAAAATAATAAAAACAATTTAAAACTTCATACACTATGACATTACTATGGCAAAGAGCATAAAAATATACAAGAAAAAAATCCTTTTCTATAATAATGGAGAGCTTCAAATATACAAGAAAAAAAAATCTTTCGACCTCCTTGTATCCCAGAACCTTACTATTACTGATTCACCCCCCTCTTGTAATTCCTTATTCCAACAATTAGCAGGAAGATTGAAAAGCCAACAAGGTGCAATCATATACTCAAGAGATAGTTGTAGAGCCAATTTTTAGATGCAACCAGATACTCGGGAGATAGGTGCATATCTAGTTGCAATGACATAGTAGCTCAAGAGAGATCGAATTTCTAGTTGCAAGTGCGAATTACAAGAAATTAATGTGAATAGGGTGCTAGTGTGAATTGGCTAGTTGCGAGTGTAGGTGCGAGTTCTAGCTAGAGAGAGACTCAAGAAGGGGTTTCAAGACAAAGCGGGTTTCCAACATTCCGATCAAGAAGGGAGGCAAATATTTCCAACAAAAGAGACAAGAACAAGTTCCCTAGTGGTAGTGCTATGCAACCCAGTTAGTCAGTGCATGTTGCAGGCAAGAGTGCGAGTAGCTAGGAGTCTCCAAACAGAGTTTCTAGAGGTAGAAAGAGTTTCCCAAAAGCAGTACTACACATTTTATTAGGTAGGACTGCATCTAGCATGGAGGAGGCTGAGTTGATTTGCTAGTCTAGGAGATTTCCATGTTCTTATTCTGAGGGAGATCAAGACTCAGTAGTGTAGTGATAGAATCCAAGCAGAGGGAGCACATGGGAATCAACAATGCGAGATCAAAGTAGCACAGTGGAAGTGCATATTGGTTCACCTACAACGTTAGAAGATGAATCAAAGTAGCACATTGACGTGGTGGACAACGATTGCCGAAGTACCTTCTTTGCATAGATTTCTAGTTTTCAGTGCCATAGGGAGATCTGTTTGTAGATGGGTGATGTAGTCTCTCCAAGAGTGTGAGTTGAATGAGGCAAAGGGAGTTGTTGAGGCAACGAGGTACTTTACTAGTCAGATTGATTTGAAAAAGTGAATCAATTCCTACTTTGATTTGTAAAATAATACATTATATTCCAGTTCCTTTAGAAACAAATACGAAAACCAAACCTATATGATATGTATACAGAAAATTCAGAAAAATAATATCCGGCAGCGAAAGAATCTAAACCTCAACCAAAACCAAAAAAAACATCTCCAGAGACTTTAGAAAGACAGCCCATCAGAAAGACGTTTTTTTAATACATAGCGCAAAAATTTTACAAAGACTTTACAAAAACATCTCCAGAGCCCGAAGTTTTTTTAATACACAGCATAGAGATTTTTTGATACACAGCACAAATTTTTTTAAATACACAGCACAAATTTTTTTTAATACATAGCACAAATTTTTTTTTAATACACAGCACAAATTTTTTTTAATACACAGCACAAAATCTTTTTAATACACAACACAAATTTTTTTTGAGCACGGACAGAGAGTCGAACTTACCCGACAGAGTCGAAGAGTGCGGACGGGAGGAGCACCAGTGTCAGGGACAAAAAACACGTAATGACAGGGACAGGGACAGGGACAGAAAACGCGCGAACAATGAACCCGGTAAACCACAAAACTTCGCGGGCGATTTATTTATAGAAAATAGTTCGGTCGAACTATTTTAAAAGTAAAAGTTCGTCCGAACTCACAGTTCGGCCGAACTTTTTTTAGAAGTTCGGCTGAAATTTTGTTGCCGGTTTTCCAATCTCCGACAAAAATTCTGTTTGCCTGCATCGTCAGTGTGCCGTCAATCTAAACGGAATCACGAGTTCGACCGAACTTTCTAAAAAATTTCAGCCAAACTATTACATAGTTCAGCCGAACTTTCTAAAAAAGTTCGGCCGAACTATTACATAGTTCAGCCGAACTTTATAAAATGTTCGGCCGAACTATTGCCAAAAAAAAATTTCGGCCCCCGATTCTCACAAAAGTGTAACCCGGCTTCACGTTTCTGCCCAACACTTATCTTTTGTTATAAGAATATTTCCTTTTTTTTCATAGTCTTCCGCCTCCATATCCAAATATTTTCTTGTAGTGTCACAACAAATTCATTTTCAAGTTCTATCCTCCATATAAGGTTTTTTTTTCCTCCATGAAACTCTATTTTCATTCCCGTTTTCTCATACCTTCGTTACATTCAGTTTTACGAGCGTTAAAAGTAGATTGTAATTAATTCCTGATATTTCCTAAGAAGAATCGAGTATTTTAAACAATCCCACCATAAAGACCAAGAATGTTAGGGAACTGACTAGGTAATTCCTTTTGGTAGTTACAACAAGGTCCACCTTAACTAAATCTTAATGAAAATGTTAATCATATATGTGATTAATTTTATGCTATCATAACTATTATGTTAGTTTCTTTTGAAATAAGATCATGTATATGCATGCAAAATTTGTATTATCTTTAGTTGGAAATAAGGTACATTTGTATGTAAGAAATGATAGCATGTTGTGTTAGGCTACATTGGAAAAGATTATTTGGGAAAGAAGATGAATTACATGCACAAAAACCATAGAAATGGGTTTGTTTCCTTGGGAATATATATATATATATATATATATATATATATATATATATATATATATATATATATATATATATATATATATATATATATAGTAATGTTGGTATAATCTTTGGAAAAGAAGAAATGTATTTGTATGCTTTATTGCATTAGTTTTTTGGAAAATAAAACATGTTTTTGCATGCCTTATTATGCTATATTTCCTCAAAAATGAATAATGTGTTCGAATGCTCTATTGTGTTAAGCATTATTTTGGAAAATATATGAATTTGCATGCATATGAACAACATTCGTTGTATTCGTTTTCTTTACATATTTTCATGCACCAAAAGTAACAGTTGAAGGGTTAGTTATCTTAATAAAGTTTATGTAATTCACATGCATGAATATTCTAAATGATGTATTAGTTTCCTTTAAAGGAATTTCTAGACAGTTGTAGAGATTTGTCTTGCCAAAATGTGTGCTTATGTGAGGGAAATATTAGTTAATGTGGTATTTATTTTATATACATGCTTTGATGGTTACATGCTTATAACTAGTGCATATGCAGTGTTGTTAAAGGAAGCATGCTATGATATTTTGCTTGCAATTCATGAATGTACATGAAGGTTAAATTAACTTTTTTTTCACCTAAATCAAGAAATTAACACAATTCAATATTTTAAAGGGATTATTATTTTCAAGAAAATTAACACGATAAATTTATTTATCTACACACAAAAACATATTTTCTGTATCACAATGACTGCCCTTTTGTGCATGCAACATGTGTTTTTTTTTTTCCTAACACAATGACCCTTCAATGCACATAATCTTTTCAAGAAGCAAGCATGCATTCTTGTTCTTGTATGAACAAGGTTCATATGCATATTTTAAGAAAAGAATCTTTACTTTTCATCAATTCATGCACAAAAATACGATGCAAGTATTTTTGCATTCAAATCCTTGAAGTATTTAAATAAACAATATGGGTAATATATGAATACTTATTCATGAAAACCCTTCCAAGAAAGTTAATCTAATTAACTTTTCTCTTTTCCAAGAATATGTGTTGTGAAAACAGCTCCAAAAATAGAAGAAAAGAGATATCAATGCGTGAGAAATAAGCCACTTCGAGGGGGAAACCTCCAATATATTACATGAATGAACAATTCTTGGATGATACAAATTACAAAACCTCCTTTCTATATATAGGAGTCCATGGGGCCACAATGTAATCTTAGTGGGAACACAATGTAATCCTAGCTGACCTAACAATAATAATTTAAGGGCACAATAATAACGATATGGTGGTTACAGGGGTACAATAATAACAATAAGGGGGTTACACTAACAACAATAAGGTACTATACTAGTAATATAGGGACCTAACATGCCCCTCTCCTTCAAAAAAGTGTTGTTCTAAATGCTTGAGTAGCTCTGGGTGCTTCTGTATAAAATTCTCATCATCCCATGTAGAATCTTCAGTGGGTAAGTTCTTCCACTTGATGAGATATTTTGAAATTGATTGATTTCATAGCTGTTGAGTTCTTGTTTCTGTGACTGCTTTAGGTTCCAATATGATTTTTCTTTCCTCATCAAGTTCTGGCAATATTGTTTGAACTAGAATATTTTCACCTATAGTCTTCTTTAAGCATGAAACATGGAAAACTGGATGCACTTGTGAAGAAGCAGGAAGCTCCAATTTGTATGCCATAGTACCAATATTTTGCAACACCTTGTAAGTACCATAGTACTTTGGCGATAATTTATTATCCTTCTTAGCTTTCTTGAGGGACATTTGTTTGTATGGTTGTAGCCGTAATAATACCCAATCTCCTACATCAAAACTTCTCTCGCTGCGATGTTGATCTGCCTGTTGTTACATTTGATTTTGTGCCAAATTCAAGTTATCCTTTAAGAGCTGGAGAACTTCTTGTTGATGCTCGATATGATTTTCCACTGCTTGAACCTTCAAATTTTCTCTTAAATATGATGTGATGGACGATGGATGATATCCATAAAGTGCCATAAATGGGGTCATTTTTGCTGCAGTATGGAAGGAAGTGTTATACCGCCATTCAGGGAGAGGTAACCACTTGACCCATTATGTTTGTTTATCAGATACAAAACAATGAAGATATCCTTCCAAACATTTATTTCCTATCTCAGTTTGACCATCGGATTGAGGATGACAAGATGAGCTATGAGCTAATTGAGTACCCAAATAAGAAAATAACTCCGTTCAAAAAATTCCAGTAAAAATGGGATCTATGTCACTCACAATAACCCTTGGGTTTCCATGTAGCTTTTGAATTGTGTTCATAAATGTAGTAGCATCTATACTTTCTTTAAGTGGATGAGATAATGCACAAAAGTGTGCATACTTGGTAATTCTATCAACTACCACCATGATGACACTCTTTCCTTCGGACTTAGGTAAACCTGTGATAAAATCCATTGAAATCTCCTCCCAACATTGACTTGGAATGGATAAAGGTTGTAGAAGACCCGGGGTCTTAATTGACTCAATTTTATTCTGATGGCAAATCAAACATTCTACCACAAAATTTTGAATATCAGATTTAAGGCCATCCCAAAAAATTTCTTTCTTCACGCTGTGGTAAGTTTTTAAAAATCATGAGTGTCCTCCTAAAGGAGAAGTATGCAATTCCAAAAGAATCTTTTGTTTTAGTTGGGAATTCCTACAAATATATAAGCAATGTTTGTACCATAAGGAATCATTTTTCCAACTAAATGTATCAAATGTACTAGGATCTTGCTGCAACTTTTGAATGAGTGACCACACTTATTCTTCCTTCTTCCATTCATCCCTTGCTTCGGTTAACCAATGTGGTTGGATAATAGAAATGGCACAAAGGAATGCTTCCGCCTCTTCATTCTTTCTTGAGAGTGCATCTGCAACAACATTTAGCTTCCCTTTTTTGTAGATTATTTCAAAGTCATAACCCAAAATCTTTGTGACCCATTTTTGCTGCTCTTCTGAAGATAGTTTTTGTTCCAAAAAGTGTTTAAGACTATCATGATTAGTTTTTACCTTGAAGTGTCTTCCCATTATCTAAGTTCACCATTTCTTTAGTGCATGCAATATTGCTAACATTTCCTTCTCTCAAATAGCTTTCTGTAAATACTTTCCTTTGATTAGATGACTTTCAAAAGCAACGGGTCTTCCTTCTTGCATTAAAAAAACACTAATTCCATTTCCTGAGGCATCACATTCCACAATAAATGTTTTTGTGAAGTCTAGTGTAGCTAAGACCGGTGCTAGGCACATTGACTCTTTAAGATGTTCAAAGGCCTTAGTTGCTTCAGGAGTCCATGAAAATGCATCTTTCTTCAATAATGTTGTTAGAGGTGTTGCTATTCTCCTGTAATTCTTAACAAACTTATGATACTACCCTGTTAACTCGAGAAATCCTCGCAACTTCTTTATTGTTGTGGGGACTTCCATTCTTTAATGGATTTAATTTTGTTAGGGCCTACCTTAACACCCTCGTGAGATACAATATGACCCAGATATTCCACCTCTTGTACTCCAAAGAAACATTTGGATGTTTTTGCATATAATTGTTTCTCTTGCAATAGTTTGAGCACCCTGTCAACATGTTGAACATGATCCTTCCAGGACCTGCTGTAGTTTAGTATATCATCAAAAAATACTAGCACAAATTTTCTAAGGAAGGGTTTGAAAATGAAATTAATCAACCCTTGAAATGTAGAAGGTGCACTGGTAAGGCCAAAAGGCATGACCAAAAATTCATAATGACCCTCACGAGTTCGAAATTCTGTTTTCGGAATATCTTCAGTCTTCATTCTAATTTGATGATATCCTAAACAATGATCCAACTTGGTAAAATAAATTGCTCCATGTAATTCATTCAATAATTCATCAATCACAGGAATGGGAAATTTATCTTTAATGGTGAGCTTATTGAGCTCCCTATAATCTGGACACATTCGCCATGATCCATCCTTCTTGTGTACCAATACTACAAGAGTAGAGAAAGAACTTTGACTAGGTTGAATTATACCCGCCTCTAACATTTCTGCAATCATACGTTCAATTTCGCTCTTTTGGAAGTAAGGATATCTATAAGGCCTGATGTTTGGAGGAACACTTCCTGGAATCAAATGAATAGCATGATCATGATCACCAATAGGTGGGAGTCCTTTGGGAGTTTCAAACACCTTGGAATGATTGTCCAAGACTTGTTGGAGATCTGCAGAAATAGATGATTTTGATGTTGGAACTTCTAGTGAGCATAATTGTGCAATTACACCTCGTTGTTCTTTCTTTAGAAGCTTTGTCATGACATTAGAGCTTATTATCTTTCCTGGCTTCCTTGCAATACCCCGTAATTCGACTTCCTTTCCTTCTGAAAAAAATTTCAAGAAAAGTTCTTGAAAATTAAAAGCTACCGTCCCCAAAGATTGTAACCATTGTACTCCTAGTACAACATCAACACCTCCCATAGGAATGGAAAGCATTGGACTAATCAATACATATTCCCCCATGGTTAGCTTGATATTATGGCATTTTCCAGAGCAATTTATAGTTCCTCCATTTGCAACCATCACTTGACATTCTGGTACTGGGTATAGGAAACAATTCAATTTCTTGGCTACCTTACAATGAATAAAATTATGGGTACTACCTGAATCAATCAACACTATTACCTTTTTCTTCTTGATATGTCCTTCTATCTTGAGAGTTTGAGGAGTGGTAATTCATGCCAATGCATTACACGATATGGTCGGACTCATTTCTTCCTCTTCTAGGGTTGGTTCCTGGTGTATATCCTCTTCTTGTTCATTTTCTTCTTCCTCTTCACAATCTATGTAAAATAATTTCTTCTCAGCACACTTATGACCTTTAGTGTATTTGCTATCACAACTATAGCAAAGCCCTTTTGCTCTTTTTTCTTCCAATTTTTGTGGTGTCAAACTTGTAGGTTGTGGAAATCTAGGAGTAGCAACACTTCCCTCTTTATAGAAGTGAGTGGTAGGCTTCCTTGTCACCATAATTTTACTATCAATTTTTCTTGCCAACCTGAATGCCTTCTCCAATGAATCAGGTTCCAAAACGCGAACTTCATGTTGGATGTTATCTTTTAAAATACCTATGAAGAGATCAACCCTGTGTTCCTCTAGAATATCAGTTACCCTTATATTCAATTTTTGGAAGTCCTCAATGTGCTCCCCCACTAAACCCTTTTGTTTGAGATTTATCAATTGGCTAAAGAAGGTGTTGCTCTTTGTATCCTCATAATGTGCTATCATTTCCTTTGTAAAAATTGACCAAGTGACATTTTTTTTATGGGAGCAAAGCCATCGATACCATACAAATGTATTTTGTTCTAAATGTAAAGTTGCAGTGCGTAAATTTTGTGTGTTTTGCACATCATTGAGATCAAAATATTGCTCCATATGTAGTATCCATGTTACAGGATCATTTCCATCAAACTTCCTCATATCCATTTTTGGAATATGGTGGTTCTTCCAGCCAACATTAGATTTTATGAAATCACGATTAACATTTATTTTGTTCTCATCATGAGTTTCCTCTACTATCTTTTCACCATTAGGAAACATTTCTTGTATCAACTTTGTCAAACCTTCCATGTCTGATTTTAGATCATCCTTCATGTTTTTCAATTTTTCATCAATCTTAGCTTCCATGTCATCCATCTTAGATTCCATGCCAGCTTCCATGCCATCTATCTTAGCTTCCATGCCATTCTTCAAACCATCCATCTTAGATTCCACACCTTTCTTCAAACCATCCATATTAGTTTCCACGCCTTTCTTCAAAACTTCCATGTCATTTTTTGTTGCTCTTTGCAGGAGCGAAATTTGTTTTACTTGCTCTTGTAATTTTGATATGTCATGTTGCCATTCTTCGTCTTCATGAGCGATAGTAGAGCCTTCTAAAGGATTTATGGGTGTTGAATTATTTTTAGAGGCCATTTTAGAATCCAATACTGATATCTATTCTACAATATGCCCTTGGAATCAATTCAACTTGATTCTTCAAACAAGACTTATGAAATTGGGAAAAAAAATACACACCTTTTACTTGATTTTGAAGAGCTCTATATTGAAATTGAATTATCTCTATAATTGTGGATCCTCAATATCTAAAATTTGGCTTTGTAGTAGACCTCTAAAGCTTCTTTCAAATGTCATAGGTTTGACCTGATTTGGATTCAAGGCAAAGTTATGTCCAATCTCCCACAATGAACCAATTATGGACTTGTTTAGTAGAGAAAACTTGTACGACTTGCCACGTGTCAATGTTTCCTCCTTTGGCTCTGAAATTGATAGATAGGAAACTATATTTCATGTACTAATTGCGGCCAATTTTTACAGCATTCCAATCCGATGCTTAGAGAGAGTTATGAAGCTTTTCCCACGGTAACCTATTTGAGATGAAATTAAGGAGCCTGACAAAGAGCTAACTTCCACAGATCATATCCCCGAAAATATTGTGAACCAAGCTCTGAAATTTTGCGACGATGTTCCTTAGGATTTCGGCTTCGCTCTCTAAAAATTTCTGCATCTGAGTCTTCGCAGATACAAATTTATAGCAAAAATTCCATGATGACCTGTTTAGGTGAAATTCAGGAGCCTGCAAAAAGCCCTAACTTCCACAGATCATATCTCCGAAAATGTTGCGAACCAAACTCTAAAATTTTGCGATGATGTTCCTCAGGATTTCGGCTTCGCACTCTAAATATTTTAGCTTCTGAACCTTTGTAGACAAAAATTTATAGCGAAAATTCCACGATGATCAGTTTAGAGCAACGAAAAACCTAGAATCCAAAGCTCTGATACCAAACGTTGTGAAACCAGCTCCAAAAATTGAAGAAAAGAGATATCAATGCCTTAGAAATAAGCCACTTTGAGGGGGCAACCTCCAGTACATTACATGAATGAAAAATTCTTGGATGATACAAATTACAAAACCTCCTTTCTATATATAGGAGTCCATGGGGCCACAATGTAATCCTAGCCAACCTAACAATAATAATTTAAGGGCACAATAATAACAATAAGGGGGTTACACTAACAACAACAAGGGACTATAATAGTAATATAGGGACCTAACAATATGATAATGTATGGCACAAAGACATTTCACTTTAATATTTTATTTTCAATAATTAACATGGAAATTTATTTCAAGGATTCCAATATAATGGATATTATTATTGTGCACATATTCCTATTAAGATTCTATAGGATTCATGCTAATATCTCCAATGAAATTAATAATCTAATTTTCTCTCATAATTTTCTGGCAATATTTATTTAAATAAATAACTTATTTTCTCTCTTTTCATAAGAAAAGTTAACATACATTCCCTTCATGAAAAATATCATAATTTCATTAATATTTTTGTGTGCAGGTTTCACGTGTGTTTTCTTTCCAATAAATTTAAAGCCAAAGATGTTCCCTCTGTACATGCATGCAAGTGCATATTTCTTTTCTGAGAAAATCTAACACAATAAATTTTTTTTCATGCATATAAGTGTTTCTTTCTCAAGATAACTTGGAAAAATAATTATTAACTTTGTGCACTAAACATGTATTCCTCTAAAAAAAATATTAAAAGAAAAATTACACATTCTTTTCAAGAAGCTTAGCTACTTGTCCTTTTATGCACATGATTCTCATTTAATCTTTTTCATGAACTAACACAATTCTCTATATTTTTATATGCAAGGTTTTGTGCTTTCTAACCCATATTTATGCATAAAAAAAGACAGGAAAATATTTTAAGACAACAACCAGGTTGACTTAACTTCTAGTCAAATAAATCATGCAATTTCACACGATTAATTTAGCCATGCAATATTTTAAGAATTCAATGCACATAACACTTATCTCTTGTTTGAAGAATCTTTAGTTTGTTTTCATAGTCTTCCACCTCCATATCCAATTATTTTCTCGTAGTATCACAACAAATTCATTTGCAAGTTTTCTCCTCCATATAATTTTTTTTTCCCTCCATGAAACTCTATTTTCGTTCCCTCTTTCTCATACCTTTGTTACATTCAGTTTTACGAGCGTTAAAAGTAGATTATAACTAATTCCTGATATTTCCAAGAAGAATGAGTATTTTAAACCATCCCACCGTAACGACCAAGAATGTTAGGGAATTGACTAGGTAATTCCTTTTGGTAGTTACAATCGGGTCCACCTTAACTAAATCTTAATGAAATGTTAATCATATATTACAATAAAAATATATTTATTTTATAAATATATGAATTTACAAGAGTTTTTATTGTAGGGATATTACATACTCCCCCCTTAAAGTGAACACCGTCCTCGATGTTCATCTCTCAGTAAGACTTTAACTTTTACTCATGATATATCACTCTAAACCACCCAAAAGGGGATCCTTCCCCTTTTAAAATGAATGATTTTATTCTAAGAAATACCAATAAGAAAAAACAATAATGTTATTGCATTGGAAAATTCAATAGTCATAAGCATTTATAGGTGTGAAAATATTCAAATTCAACTTTCCATCACTTGGTCATTATTCAAATTCATAGAAGCAAAACATAATCTCTATACCAACTTACCGTTACTTACCAATTAGTCTTGGAAGTCATGGTCACTTTATGCAAGCACTCCAATGGTTTTAAAACCCATCAAAAATCCATGGCAAGCACCCTGTAATGTACGATTAACAGATCCAGCATAATCACATTAGTCACAACATTTTCAATCAAATAAATACTTTAAATATCATTCAATTATGCAGTATCAGTTGATATTTAATCACAATACTTCCGAAAATACCTAGAGAGAACCAACCCTATAATCATCAAAATGATAAATCACTGCACAACGTGCATACTTGTCTTAGCTCCCGCTAAATACATCCACACAATACTTCTAAAAGCACTTAGAGAGAACCTAAAACTCTCTAATCATCGAAATGATCAATAAATGCACCAAGTGCAGGCATTCAAAAGATTAGTAATATAGTAAAGGACCTTATACTTCTAGTAATTCCTTTCTGAGCACTAGGCTCCTTTCCTGTCAAGATGCACATAAAATATTTACATAATAATATATAAAATTAATTTTAATACAACAGATAACTGATTAGTTAACTTGTTCCGTTATGAGAACCACAATGGGAAAAATAATTCTCCTCCCAACCAATTGGAACTTGTTTCCACAAGGAAATCGAGTCATTTTCACATCTAGAGAGTTCTTTGACAGAGACCATACCAGTTCTAGTATGGAATTCCACTGGCTAGCCAACTTAAGAATTCCCCTGACCACACATGGTCCAATACAGGATTCATCTTGGTAGCCTCATTCCTATTCCTCCGAAAACCTCCTGTCTATGAGGAATTTTTGGCCTCCTCCAACATGCTCCAAATCAATAAATTTTCCCTAGCCTTTTTCCACTCTTACCATCTTCACCAACTTTTTTCCCTTGTTGAGATCATCTTATCAAAAAGGAAAGTAAATCTGGGCAGGAAAGCGCCATCAACCCCTCTGGGTAGGAAATTTCCATCAACCCAATGCCTCCTAGCCTTTCAAAACTTTCCACAACTACCCGACATGTAAATCCTCTTTTATCACTCTTTCCCATAGTAATTTACATAGCGAACCATATGCATATTATCATTAAAATAAAAGAAAAATTTATGTACACCATGCATTTATACTTGAACCTAAGCATGGATCCACAATATCTAGATTGACAAGAAACATAACTAACATATAGGTTATATACAATATGATTTTCCAAATAACACAATCATGCATATCATAACATTATACTTTCTCATTTACGTAGTGTTTTACCTTCATAGGTTCTGCTTAATCCCATCAGCAACACTAGCCATAAATAAGTATTCACTTTCGTAATCATTTTAGTTTCAAGCATACAACACTAACATGCATAAAGGTATATACAAATATTCATTAACGTGTAAATTTCAACAACAGTTACGGTAACAATCCAACATTTCCAATTTCTCACAATGTATTGTTACTGTTACAGGTCAGTTTGGGCATCACTCCCAAAACCTAGATCAATATCAATTAGGCTCTATCATACTCTAAATTAGTTGTTACATGCCCTAAACAATTCATTCCATTGATGTTTTTTCTTCATGAAAGTTTCAATGCTTAGATGCCAGTTGTAGTGCCCCATTGAGCCATTAACGCACCCCTAGACTGCAGTAAGTGCTTTGCAGAGCATCTACTCCCATGCAAGGTTGTGTTGCAGAGGATCTAGGCCCACTTTAAAGTGCGTTGGTTGACTGGGAGCGAGTTATTCATTGGATTCTGGGAATATTTCCAACCTCTATTGGCTTCTAGAAGTTTTCCTAGCTGTCACATCATCTGACAACTTCGAATATGGACACCATGGAGCCATTAAAACTCTTATTCTCCTATTCCCATGAGCAAGGAAAACTCTTCATCCATTTTTGGAAAAACCATTCAATGATTCATTAATGTCAAACAACCTTCACTACTTATAAATTGAGCACTGATCATAGTGCACAGGAGAGCAATAATTTGTATTAGTAGAGTTATGCTGGTGAGATCACAACTCTTGGAGGTGTCGTCTGCATGTAATGTTATGCTGCTGGAGTGATGATGCTGGTGTGATGAGGATGGGACTAAAGTTGGAGTGAGTTGACATTGAATCGATCCAACTGGTTGTAACTTCTCCTTCTACTTCATAATAAAGACATTTGTTCCTTTGCTAATACATGTGTCAATGAGGTTTTATGTGTATTTACAAATTCAATCGATTCAATTTGTTTAACATGAATAGATCATATGCCTTTATGTAATTTTTTTCTTCTGTTTTCCATTGCAGGCACCAATCAAGTGCATTCAATTTGTCTGAGAGCGACGAAAGCGACGAAGGGAAGTGAGGAAAAGCGAACAGATTACAAGTAGGTTTTCTTCCCTTATCTATTAATTTTAAGGAAAAGGTCAAATATCTTTCTTTTTTTTGTTCTAAGTGAAACCACCACACTTAGGGAAAGCATACTTATCCGTAGGTTTTATTCCTGTAAAATAAATTGGTGACCATACTGGGGATCGAAAGATCATCCCTGGTGGTTTTATCCTTGTCTATCAACCTCTAGTAGACTTTACCTATTTTATTTCAGTCATTTGAATATGTTTTAGCAAAATTAGTGTGTTTGATTGCTTTTTTAGAGTTTCCTCTAGCACCAATGCACTGTTGGTCTTGACATAGTGCTCTGTATAGCACTAGTGGCTTAGGGATAGTGCTCTGTAATGCATTGTCTCCTACTCAGGGGTGTGTTTCCCCTGTGACCAACCAAAATATATCATGTTTTGTCTTTTGCAATTCATTTTAGTGTTTTGTTTGCTGAAGTTTCAAATGTCTGATTGCCTCTATTTTTCTTACCTCACTTTGGATTTTTGTTTGAGCAATGTTTCTTTTTGTTTTCTTTATCATTTTTGAATAGTTCCAAAGTTTGAAATTTGTCATTTAAATATTCTTTTCTTTGGAAATTATTGAGTGATTATTTGTGCATTATAGTTTCTTTTTCGTTCATCTACACTTAAAATAAATTGAAAAGAAAAAGATGCATTTTCATAGAGGGATTGTGAGTGCTGCATAGGAATAGTTTAGGGAATTTTCATTTAGATGTGCTCATTGTTGATTGCATAAAATCTGATTGCTCTATCCCTTGTAGCTACTTTTTCATTGTCAAAAATCAATTCGAAACGAACGATTATCATTTTAATTGCATTCTAGGAATGTCAAATAAATCTCACGGTGAACCTGAAAGGAAAACTTATAAGAAATTTCAACTTAAAATTTATCTAAATTTATCTAAGGGAACATTGTCACTTAATGATAACATTTAGAGGTTTAGGCTAGAGACGTGTTCCGGCATCGTTAAACATAGCAGCTATCATTAATTGTCTACGATACATTCCGAGTGTGATACCTCATTCCACATACGTAAGTATATCGGAGCTCATCCACGTACTTTTGGGTATATCGTGCAGTTTTCTAGTAGGAAATGTATAAGGGGATTCTCTCATTGTGCGGTTTCGCATTAGACAATGCTAATACAAATTGGGCCTCCACTTACCATCGATTATATTTGGGAGGACAAATTTAGGGTTCTTACCATCCATTAGTAACTGAGTTGGCTAACTTGTACACTGTGATACATTGAACACAACATTCGGAGATATTTCCTGCACGTACATACATCCTTGGTTTATTGGGGTGGTATATTGCAGATCACATTTTCTTGGTAAACCTTTTTCCTAGAATTACCCTCTTTTGTTTATTTGTTTTTGTATTAAAATTAATCAGGAATCGTGGAAGAAGATCAAACCTTTCCTTGTCATTCACGTAGGATAGTGAATAAACCACCTTTACCACCAAAAGCTACACCTAGCAGACATGGAGGCGAGCTTGTCCTACCGAGTCTGATACCTCTATAACCTTTGGTGCTACATCCTCATATAATTTACGAGAGTCATCTGATCCTTTGAGTATCGAGTCTCGATTCTTTTCAACCGATCCTGGTTAATCTGCTAATGTCGAGACGAAACCCTCATAGTTGCCTGAGGACACTGAAAATCAATTTAATGAAATGGTAAATCCAGAACTCGAGCTTGTTCAACTAGAAGTCGATCCGAAACATATTGTTATTTTACCAGAACATCTTGATCCCAAAGCTGTTCCCGTGCAACCTTCTTATCCTCAGTCATCCATAACCATTGATTCTTCCTCTTTACCGCAGAGTTTACTGCTTGAATTTTATCTCGAGTCTGACGGTGAAGTACTTCCACTTGTTTTGATTTCAATAGAGGAAGAGCTTTAGGAGGAGACAATCCCTTCATCTCCCACTCATTTTGCGTCGGGACTTCATTTTTATCCGTCTTTTTCTTGTTTGAGCTACTATGTTGCTGTTGATCCTTTTCACTGTCAAGTTCCTGTAGATTCATTAGAGTATTTGTTAGGTTATTTAACCATGGATGAGATGACATACCAAATTGTACCATCTATTACAACTACGACAACATCTATTGTTGCTTCATCTTCGATGTTTTCTACGACACTCGAGTCTCATATTTATGGTGGTCCATCCATCTCACTGGGTTACCAGGCTTTAAATGGAACCTACTCAGGTGTCTCCTCTGGTCCATGGAATTCGACCATGTCATAATTTGAAATTTTATTTGGTTCCTCTCTTACGAGTATTGAACAACTTGATCCTTTATTGACATCATCAGCTCAATATCAAGCTGATCCATCCAATTACCATCCATCTTATCCAGTATCTGTTGGATTACCATCATATGAAATTCAGTATGTGAAATATCCTTATACTCCATATAATGGGGGGGAAAAGATGTTTGAACCATATGGAAGTACTCCGTTTTTAGGTAAATCTTATGCTGGAATTCCTGTTTTTCAATGGAAACCTACTTTGCATGTTCAGCCGCAAATGGTTGTGTATCAATATCAACCAGTTTAACCTGTTGCATTTGTACCTACTATGCCTGTTATTACTTATATGGTTGTTTCTCGGTCTGCTCAAGCGGGTCCTTCAACCCCCAACACTCAATTTTCGAGTCTAGAGACTCTATCTTCCCAGGATGGTATTCAACAACCATCTTTATCGGGAATTTCACAACCACAGGCTAGTTTACCTTTGTCGCAGGCTTCTACTGGTCCTGTCTATTCACAATCTAGTCCAAATTATCCTGGCGGGCAACAGTTTTATCAAATCCCATGGCAGCCACAAAAACCATTCCAATAGTTTCAAGCTTATCTAGGTCTTGGTCAACAAGCATATCAAGGTTTTGGTCAAAAAAATTACCCCTATCTGAGTTACCAACAACGAAATCCATATGTTGGTACACAACGACCTATTGCCTAGGAAATTCCATCTTATCCTGGTTATGCTCAACCTGACATAAATAGACAGTTTCCGTTTGTTACAAAATTAGAGTTACTTGGTTTAAACTGGCTTAGTAATGATCCCATTCATTATTTACCTTGGTGGCCAGTGACTCCTCATAAATCACCCTATGAAATTCCAAAATTCAATGAAAATTATAGAGACGAACTATCTACGCACGTTATGACTTATCATTTATGGTGTTCATCAAATTCCTTGAATGGTGATTCTGTTAGACCGTGTCTTTTCCAGCGAACGCTTACTGGTCTGGCTGCGAAGTGGTACATTGACTTACCACGAGCTTCTTTTGATAACTTTATTGCTTTATCCACTACTTTTTTAACCCACTTCCAGTTACCCATCAGATATGAAACTGGAACGGAACTTTTGACCAGCTTTAAACAAACCACTGCTACTCATATATTAGATCATATACATGAGTGGCGTGATCATCGTCTAATGGTTAAAATATTTTTGATTTACAACAAGAAATTGAGGGTTTGAGTATGCGTTACAATTTGCACACTCTCCTAGGGCTGGGTAAGCAACTCTCTAAGTAATGTCCTCAGGAGGATACTGCTCAATATGAGGCCAATCATCACTCCTCATTGTATGCCCGCTCTAACTACTTTTTGACTTAGTAACCTATAACTAAACCTTTCCTAGGCTCGCTACTAAATTATTTTAAGGATCAACACTAAACCCTACTGAGGATGTGGAAAAAGGTAGTGTTGTCACTAAAAAGCAAGTAATTTCTCGTGCTCAGTATCTAGATTTGATTTATACTTAGTCTGGCACACTCTATGAAAATATATTGATTGCGTTGCGACCAAATTTTACTATTCCTCCTTCTCCATCTAGTAAGGACATTCATGTCAGCGATGGTGTGATTGGTTCTGCTAACACTCCGCCAGCAAGTCGACCATTTGGTTCTACACTTTTTGTTTCAAATCAAAACCCTATTAAATATGATCCTGTGTCTTCTTCTGAAATTCATGACATGTAATCTGACAAAGGAAAAAGTGACAAGAAACTTGGAAGTGAGAATAAGGGGAAAGATAAGAAGAAATCAAATTCAGCCCCACAAGAAAAATCATATGATTCATTTGCTTCTTTTCGAAAACTTCGTTACCATTGCTTGATATGTAATGAGGAGCATTTTACGCGAGATTTTCATCACTGCTCAGAAGTCTCAAAGCTTCTTAAGACTTCTACCACATCTGAAATGTTGACAAATCCTTTTTCAAACCCGGAAACACAAATGGTTGCTATGGACCCCACTTCTAGTTCGCAAGTGCTTATGCTATTTGCCACTAAGCCCAAAAATGATGTTTTGGTGTCTGCTCGAAGTAAAGATTACAGTAATTTTCTACCATCATCGAATGATAAAACTACAGATCAACCTACCACTTCAACTTTGACTTCATCTGACTGGACTCCACCACCTATTCTTCCCGAGTTAACAGTAAAGCTACCAAAGGGAGTTGTTCATAAATAAACTTTCAACCATCGAGCTCGTGCATCTCAAAATTATAACGTAGTCGAAGATCTAGCTCAGTCACATTTTTCTATGTCAATGCTTGAGGTTCTTCAGAATTGTCCCTCCCAAAATTAGGCTTTGTTGTTGGTGATTGGTGGAATTGATCTAACAAATTCTAATCTTATAGTCTTTAATAATGCGAGATATGTGCCACAATTAACAAAAAAAATAGCATTTTTTATTCAAGTACATGTCCTAAATCATCTCATTCATCAGACTATCATCGATGAAGGGGCATCTACTTGTATCATGTTTATGAGTTGCTGGAAGTCACTTGGCTTGCCGACGTTATAACAATCACCTACGACATTGAAAGATTTTGATGGTCGTACATATAAGCCTTGTGGAATTCTTAGTAACCTGCAAGTCGAACTAGGGGGAAAATAAATTACTATTTAAGTCGAGGTCATGGATGGACCCCTTGACTACAATATATTACTTGGAATACAGTGGGGTTATGATATGGCTATGGTAGTATCTACTTACTTTCGTATGGCCATCTTCCCCCCATAAGGGAAGCATCACAATGATTGATCAACTCGCTTTCTTTGCCTCTGGTTCCTAGGCAACTGGAATAGTTCTATTTGTTCATGAACCCTCGCCATCTCTTCAGAACATTAGTGTAGGGCTCTTTAAGGTTTCTTCCCTAATGGGCACCTTTTCATTACCATCACCTGCAACATCAGCAGAAATCACAAATATAGAGACTTGCAATATGATATCTTCCACTTCATATGACTTAAGGAATATTCCCAATGATTTAGAAATAGATAGGCTGGGTGAAATCATGCCGTTAAGTCCAATTGAGCTAGAATAGCAATAAATCCTTTTTTATTATGTGGCCAATCCAAATCCTTTGTTGCTGACCATTTGGGTTAATCGTTATTTGAATTATGGTACTTCTTCTGATCCTTTTTCATGTGTATTCTCAACTGATGAGAACATTATGGAATCCATGATGGTGGAAGAAGAACAGTGGGCATAATCACATCAACGATCCCATCTTCCATATTACAATGAAGATAATCCAACTGAACTATATCACCCAACAGTCGGTTATTTCTTGACGAATTGTATTCCTATCCACGCTGTCGACTCTAAGCGAAACCCATCAAATATTGAAGAAACCATTTCTATCGATATTCCGACCAAACTTGGCATTGTAGAAAACATTCATGTTGGTGCGTCTTGTTCTCCATATGAACTTGACAATTACGGCTCTGTTTTTCGTGAATTCTGAGATGTATTTGCTTGGTCATATGAGGAAATTCCAGGCATCAACTCCAGCATTGTTGAACACGAGATTAAAATGTATCCTGATGTCAAGCTAGTACGAAAATGCCTTCTTCATGTTCACCCTAATAAAGTTGTTTCCATTAAAGCAGAGGTTGAAAATTTTGTGTGTGCTGGATTCATTTACCTTGTTCCATTTACCGATTGGGTATACAACATTGTTCTTGTCATGAATAAATAGGGCACAATTAGAGTGTGTGTCGATTATTTGGATGTTAATCATGCTTGTCTGAAAGACAACTATCCCACTCTCTTTATCGACCAAATTATTGATGAATGTGCTGGATGTGAAATATTTTCTTTCATAGATGGATTTTTCGGTTACAATCAGATCAATATTCGCCCAGAGAACCAATATAAAACTGCTTTTATCTATCCCTAGGGCACATTTTCTTATCGAAATCTCCCTTTTGGTTTAAATAATGCTTGGGCAACATTCCAGAGGGCAATGAATTATGATTTCCATGACATCAAGCACATAGTTCAACCATATCTGGATGACTTACCTGCACATTCACGGAAAAAAGTTGACCACCCGCTACATTTGAGAGTGATCTTTTTATGATGCCCTCACTACAAAATATGCCTTAATCCACACAAATGTGTGTTTGGTGTTGGTTATGGTCATTTTATTGGATTTGTCGTGTCGAAAGACGAAATTCAACTTGATCCACTGAAGGTCCATGCCATTCTTGATTTTCATGCTCCTTCTAATATACTTCAGTTACAAAGACTCCAAGGGAAGGCTAAATTTCTGAGGTTCATTCCCAACCACGCTGAAATGGCTAAAGGATTTACTCGACTCTTGAAAAATGGGATTCTCTTCCATTTGGATGAGGTTGCACAAGCTTCCTTTGGTGTTCTTAAAGATATTCTGATCCGAGCATCATTAATCTATCCCCCAAATTATCAGAATGATTATTTCCTATATCTCGCTGCTGCATATACAACCATCACTATGATTTTATTCCAAGAAGAAGATGGGATTAGACATCCAATCTATTATTTGATTCGTAATCCCAATGATATGGTATTTAAGTACACTTACGTTGAGAATCTCGCTTTGGAAGCCGTTCAAGATGTACAAATATTTCACCATTATATCTTGCTCCGAAAGACCATTTTAATTTCATATTGCAACCCTATGACATACATTCTGTCATGTCAATTGCTAGGGGGAAAATATTCAAAATGGATCGTCAGTTTGCAGGAATTTGATTTGAAATTTATCAAATCCAAGTCAAAGAAGTGTTTGGTGTTTGTTGAGCTTATCTGTGACCTTCCCTTGAGTAACACTAAGTATACTACAGAACCATCAATTCCAGATGAGTCTTTGTTCCTGATTGATTCATCTAACCCGTGGTATGGAGATTTCATCATATATCTCCAGACCCAAACTTTTCGGCCCAATAATTCTCGCTCGCAACAATGACATATTCGATACCAAGCCAAAGATTATCTGATCGTCAACGATACACTTTATCGTCGTGGTGTCGATACTATTTTACGTAGGTGCCTCACTCATGAGGAGGCCGAGAAAGATTTAAATGATTTCCACGCTGGTGCCTGTGGTGGAAATTTTTCTAGTTTTGCTACCATGTAGAAGATTCTCCACACTGGTTACTTTCGGCCTACCATATTCCACGACTGCATTATCACAGTTAGAAGTTTTCATGCTTGCCAGATATTTGATCGTAAAATCCGCTTGTCGCCAGCACCAATAAATCTTGTCTTCGTTGTTGGACCATTTGCAAAATGGGGCATTGACTTCAAGACATGTAACCCCCGCTTGGTCGGGGGGCAAGGGTATATTATTGTCACCGTAAAATATTTCACCAAGTGGGTTGAGGCGATGCCTACATTTAATGATACAGGACAGACAACTGCATTTTTCTTTTTTATCCATGTGGTTACACGGTTTGGGGTTACATGGTTTGGTGTGTCGCAAGCCATAGTCACAGATCATGAATCAAATTATGGATGAGTTGACTTCCAATTTAGGATTTTCGCATGATAGTTCTACACCTTATTATCCGCAAGCTAATGGACAAGTTGAAGCTATCAACAAAAATCTTAAGCGTATGCTTCAACACATGATTGGAGTTCATAAACGAAACTGGAATTTGATCCTGTACTCGGATTTGTGGGCATATCGAACCTTGGTGAGAAACAAAACAAAATTTACTCCCTTTCAGGTGGTTTACTCTCTAGAATCTATCTTACGAATCCAATGTGAACTTCCATCATTGAAACTCGCGATTGACCTACTACCTTACACTTTTGAATAAGAGGCACGTATTTTAGATCTCATTTATCTAGATGAAATGCGTCGTGAAGCTGCATTAGCCAACGAAGCGCATAAGATATGAATTAAGGCATAATATTAACGCAATGTTAAGCCTCACATATTCTCGGAAGGAGACCTGGTCTTGCTTTATGATCAAGAAGCTGATAAGTTAGGAACAGGGAAATTTGAACCATTATGGCATGGCCCCTACATTGTCAAGCACATTCTGGCTAAGGGTGCCCACGACTTTGTAGATTATGATGGGATTCCATTGTCACAGCCTTGAAATGGGTTGTATCTTAAATTTTACTATGCTTGATTTTGTGTGGTAAACACTTTATTATATGCTTTGATTGTGTGTGTGTCACAGTGTGTCTTTCAGAGTTTTTCATGTGGTTAGTAATCTACTTTCTATTTTTTTCAGATTTCAGAATCTTCAGAACCATTTGTTAGATATGCCGATGGTGTTAGTTGTAGTACACAGAATCTATCCTCTGCAGCATGGGCCATCTTCGCTCCAAGTGGCGAGTTAGTGATTTTCCAAGGGATTTGTATTGGTCGATCGACCAACAATATCATTGAGTATAGCGGGTTGATAAAACTCCTCTCTGATGCCATTTCACTTGGCATTTACCACATCATCATCAGGCTAGACTCACAACTTGTCATACTACAACTTACTAGTGTTTATAGTGTCAGAAATCCAGCAATTCATCGCATGTTCCTTAGAGTTCAACTTTTGGAAAGGAATTTTGATTACATCCAATATCAACACATTTCCAGAAACTTTAACACTTTAAATGATTCTTTAGTAAATTATGTGTTAAATATACATTTTCAACATATGTAAAGATAGATTTTCAATTCACATTACACGATTGAATAAGGATTGCACATAATCATAGAAAAACACTGAAAGTAATATACATTTATATTGATTTTTTTACAAAACTTGTGTCGAAGACACGTTGGTCATATGACATCAAAATGTACACAGACATAGCATAATCTAAGTAGACCTAGTGATGCTCATGATAGCAGGTCACTGCTTGGGCTATCATGCGCAATAGCCTCATCCAACGACTAGGCTCACTAATAGTATGGAATTGCAGCCTCATAGGTAACTCCTCGATCCAAACATCCAGTATCCCAAGAGTCAATTCCTCCACATTTTGATGCAACTCAGCAAGAGTCTCAGCTAAATCCAAATCCTGAAGGGAGACAATCCTCTCTGTTGGTTCTCTCGCCTACTATGAACGACCCACTAGTCGAATAATACCCACATATGCATACATAAAACATCTTTAGTTTAGTCTTGGAAACATAAAAAACACAAAAATAGGTAAAAACCCAAAAAAAAAATAAAAAAATGGTCAAACATTTTACCTATAGCACCCCATTGAGCGTCGATTGGTAAAATCAAATTTGGATCTCCATGGAAATTCATCCCTGCATATGGATGCTACTCTATGAATATATTCTGTATGTGGAGCCAACTGAAGAGTGCAGTGGAAAATGAGATTGATGACTGAACAACATGTCTATCCATCAACTCGACCCGCCACTGCATCCGTGGATATCTAGGACTAGCTAATCTCAGTGTCACATGTTGTGGCTGTATCAATGGAACTCGCTCCAAAACGAAATTGATCAAGATTGACCCATAGCTGAAATTTTTCGTCTTTCCACTTTTTACTTTGGTCAGCTGTTCTTTCATTCGAAGGAGTACTGATTCATCCCAGTTGAACATGGTTGGCTCGATACATTCAAGTGCATACTGCATGTATGATCTGTTCGCAACATGAAGTGTCACATTGTCAGCTAGCTTTGCGATAGTGAATAGGAGCGTTTGCAAAAGCATATCACGAACAAATTTGACATTTATCTTTCCATCTTTGCTAGGCTTAGTACCTAGCCGACAAAAAAATCGCATGTATTCCTTCAATGTTTCACCTCCACGGATGGAGCTCACAAGGGAAATGGGGGCACCATGTCTCGACAAACCTGTCCGAAATTAAATGTCATCAACCAATATTGGGAGCACTTTGTCCCTAATGTGAAATGCCTGTAGCGTCGGGTCCCATGAACGGATCAAGAACTACAATAGTTCCATGTGTTGCCTCATCCATGACAATCTAAAGTACTTGAGCAACCCACAGTCTCTAAGGGCTCTCACAGTGCCAGGATCATTTAGGGAAACCATATCCTGTTCTTCATGTTCACTTTCTCGCCATGTAATCGACATTCTGATTCGATCAAAGTCTGAAATAAAACGATAGGCTTAGTTAAGATCCATTCCATGCCAAAAAAATGAGAAATTTTGGGCAGAAAACATGATGCAAGTTTCTGAATTATGCACAACGCACTCTTGAGTGAGAGATAGAGCGTTGCAAAGGAACTGGGCTTCTTTTCAACTTCTCTGCAATGCACTTTTCGACATCCAAGGGTGCATTGGTCCCAAGGCATTGTATATTTATCCTAGGAGCCCCAAAACTCTAAAAAAAATTGCATGAAACTGAACAAGAATGCAACCAATAGAAAGAGGAAGGTAAGATCTCCTACCTGGTCTGAACGACATGAGAAATGGTCCATAGAATCTGTCGCAATCAGCTGCTGAAGTTCGAGGGTAAAATTGGCTCTAAGCACTAAAACTGAATGGTAAATGTGGAATGGTAAAAATGACTTTGTAATTTCTTATTTTAATATTCTTTTTTATTAATTTATGCATATTTAATGAATTGACTATGGTTTTTACCCATTTTTACTATTTAAACATGTATTTTTAATCTTTTTAGTGGTTCTTTGAGCAGGTTTACAATTTAATACAGTGAAGTTCGTCGTGCATGATCGTGAAATGAATTTTGAACACAAAGCACACTTTTATCTCTTTTTCGAGCTCTGTTAAACACAAAAAAGGAACCCCTGTGGAGTTCTCTTTCAGCTATTTTTAGACTCCCAAAATATGAAAATATTGTCAATAATTTGTCCTTTCAAGCTTGTAAAAAGAATTGAAACGAAACCTACTCAGTATAAGTTTAACCCTTTTCTAGACTGAGTTAGATTATGTTTACGAAAAATGAAAACCCTAGTATAACATGCCTAGGAGGTTCTCTCAGGTATTATTTTACGCTTTTTTGGATCTTAGGAGGAATTTTACGAAAAAGAACTTGTGGAGTTTTCTTTTCGTCCCTTTTTAAAACTCTCCAAAAATGAAAAAGGATCAATTTTTCATTGTCATTAGACTCATTAAAACATAAAATAGCGACAGACTTGTCCATCATGACAAGATCGAGTTTCACCTTCGCTAGACTCGTTAAAGTATAACATAGTAATGGATTCACTCGAAGGGTGGAATTATACATCAATAATATGCTATCCTCCTCAATCTTGTTACAAATAAAGAGGTATTGGTTAGCAATGAATGGGGAAAATTGGAAAGGGATAAAACAATTTATGGTAGAAAGTTGCTTTTGAACATGACACTCATTGACTTCATATTCGTGACTTTTGGGTTGTGTTATCTACTTAATGGTCTATCATACCTATGTTATATCACACCATCCATCAATTCGGTTTTTGGTCAATATTTCCAACTCATTCAGTGTCGTCGATATGTTCAAGAGAAGTCACTCAGTCACTCCTCATCCTTTGCAATACTCACAAAGCTTCATTTCATGACCACCATTCCTGAACATTGCTTCATCAGTCACATTCTGTCTCTAAAATCATTACTCTCGTTTCATGTCATTGGTGGGGGAAACATCAAGGCCCTCCTGCAACGAGTCGCTTCTTGTCAACATCAACTCATCATCCAGGAAGTTGACTTAGAACAAAATTTCAGTACCTTGGAGCTTTCTTACATCAACGAAATGTTTTTAGCTTCCGATGATAGGTTGACATCAAAGGTCTTCGACCAAAATAATTTGTATGGTGTTCGACATAAAATCATCTATTCACACCATGCAGAATGTACTGCAATACCTTGAGAACCATTATCATTAACAATGGTTTCTCTCACATCTGTTAATGACTTACATCATTGGCTGGTAATCAGACAGTGTCTTCCCATGTTCGACTTCAAATCACATATTCGCATGGTTAGAATCATACTTAAGCGAACGAGTGAACGAGATAGAAGAACCCAGATCTAGTTTCATCCATCCAGGCTGTGATTTTAGGAGTAGTACCAAATCATACGTACGATGGTATTTACACGTATGGTCATCCTATCATGTGTCTATATTTGTAGACGACTTTTTGATGTTACGATAGTTTATGTGCTGAGTATAAGTATGCATCCCTCAACAATTGATGTCCATGATGAAAAGATATCATGATGTAATGTATTGTAATTGATGCAGGTCGCCATCCGCTTCAGATCCTACTCATCACATCGTAAAGCATATCAATCAAAATTATCATTTTTGACATAATGCTTTAGGGGACAGCTTTTACAGGTCGATTTTGGCATCACTCCCAAAACCCAAATCAGTATCAATTAGGGTTTATCATACTCTAAATTAGTTGCTACATGCCCTAAACAAGTCACTCCATTGATGTTTTTACTTCATGAAATTTTCACTTCTTAAATGCCAGTTGCAGTGTCCCATTGAGCCATGAACGCACCCCTAGACTGCAGTAAGTGCTTTGCAGAGCATCTAATCCCATGCAAGGCTACATTGCAGAGGACCTAGGCCCACTTTAGAGTGCGTTGGTCGACTAGGAGCAAATTTTTCATTAGATTTTGGGAATCTTCCCAACCTCTAGTGGCTTCTAGAAGTTGTGCCAACTGTCACATCATCTGATAACTTTGAATATGGACACCATGGAGCCATTAAACCTTTTATCCTCCTATTCCCATGAACAAGGAAACCTCTTCATCAATTTTTGGAAAATCCATTCAATGATTCATTAATGTCAAACTACCTTCACTACTTATAAATTGAGCACTGATAATAGTGCACAAGAGAGAAAGAATTTGTATTAGTAGAGTTATGTTGGTGAGATCACAACCCTTGGAGGTGTCTTCTACATGTAATGTTATGTTGTTGGAGTGATGACGCTGGAGTGAGTTGACATCGAATCAATCCAAATGGTTGTAACTTCTCCTTCTATTTCATAATAAATACATTTGTTCCTTTCCTAATACATGTGTCAATGATGTTATATGTGTATTTACAAATAAAATCGATTCAATTTTTTAACATGAATAGATCATATGCCTTTATGTCATTTTATGTCTTCTATTTTTCATTGCAGGTACCAATCAAGTGGGCTAAGTTCGATTGAGAGCAGCGAAAGCGATGAAGGTGAGGAAAAGCGAACATATTACAAGTAGGTTTTCTTCCCTTATCTATTCATTTTAAGGAAAGGTAAAATATCTTTATTTTTTTTTTTCTAAGTGCGACCACCACACTTAGGGAAAGCATACTTATCCATAGGTTTGATTTCCCTAAAACAGTTACCAACAAACCAACACATGAAGTGCTACCATAATCACTCATTTAAAAATTACAATAAGCTTTAATAAAAAGAAATTCATGCATACAAGTTTTAATTGTTAGTCATGAAACACTATCTAATCAATGCTACCAACCATCTCAATGCAACCATGAAAAGACTCAATCAACAACTAGATATTACAGTCAAGTCTCACTACTTGACTCATTGTTTATTTTTAACATTTAAAGGGGTTCTTCCAATGTTCTTTTAAAACACTCTATCATCCTCTTCAAGGACATTTCCCATATTTTACATTCATGCATTCATTCATTATAATTAGTGCATTGTAATTTTAGTCATGTTCATTAAATGTATCATTAATAATTTCATATCTGTAAAGGTTGGTAGTTGATTCATTTTCCTTAGTGAGTGTTCAAGATTTTTCATAGGTATAATAGAGGTTTTATTATTCTTTATCCTCATTGATATTAAAATTTCATGAACACAATTTTGTAGCATACTTTATTACTTACTACACTCAATGCAGTTCTAAACATGAATCACACATCATGTAAAAAGTAGTCTAATTCATATATAAATATGTATATTATTAAACTCGTACCTGAGATGATGCCCATTAGTAGCATACCTCTATTTCTTTTACGCCTAACAATTCCCAAAGGTGCCAATGCTACAATCTTCAGCTCTGATACAACTTGTTACATACCCCAGTAACCTCACATGAAAATGCATGGAGTTAGAAATTTTTTTACACAATTTACCCACAGGTAATTATCCAAATTACCAATCCAAATTCCTCTTTAACCATTAAATAGAATCTTCGTCATTACATAGAATAAATTTATTAGAGGAATAGTGAGATACATAACCATTAATCACCACTATTGTCACATATTGACATAAACTTTCTAATGTAACCTTGCATCATTTTCATGATTCCCTTAACTAGATTAGTTAATCACGCACTTGATATTATAAACATATGCTCATGCAAGGAATCCACAACATAAAAGTAGCACAACATACAACCACATCATTAGACATCGATATACCCTAGAAACCCCGTAGGGTGAAAACCAACAAACATTTAATTTTATTATTAAACGCTCATGAGGGTGTTCACCCCTCACTCAATGGCTTGTACGAGAGTTCATCCCTTAACCATTGTCATAAAATTATACAAGTAAATGTCATTTAAATAAAAAATATCTAGCTTAAATATATTGCATTCATCATGATATAGTTTACCCACAAATATTCAATATTTATATTTTTTTGGCCTGGTTGTTCCTTTAGTGGACCATATTGTAGCTCACACTCATCTGCATTGACCATTAATTCTTTACATGCCACCATGTTAAACACAATTCTATCCTTTTCACAAGTCACCATCATTTCCTGCCATTATTGTCGTTAGCATACGTTGATATCATGATTACATAAAGTATTAATCAACCAATCCATAAATCTATACTAGTGATGCTTCACCATCTATTCATGTATATTTATGAATTGCAAGAAAAATATCATGACATGCTTCCTTTAAAAACACTACTTAAGCGCTAGTTATAAGCATGTAACCATCAAATCACGTCTATAAAATAAATACAACATTAACTAATATTTCCCTCGCGTAAGCACACATTATTGCAAGACAAATCGCTACAACTGTCCATACATTCATTTAAAGGAAACTAATACATCAGTTATGATATTCATGTATTGGAATTACATAAACTTTATCAAAATAACTAACCCTTTAACTATTACTTTTGGGCATGAAAATACGTAAAGAAAGCTAACACAAAGAATTTTGTTCCCATGCATGCAAATGCATATAGTTTCCAAAAGTATCTTCACAAAAAAATTCTTCACACAATAGAGCATGCAAATACATGTTTAATTTTCGAGGAAATATAACATAATAGAGCATGCAAAAACATGTTTTATTTTCCATAAAACTAATGCAATAAAGCATACAAATACATGTCTTCTTTTCCAAATATTATACCAACATTACCCATATATATATATTCCAAGGAAACCAACACATTACTATTGTTTTTGTGCATGTAATTCATCTTCTTTCCCAAGGAATCTTTTCCAATGTAGGCTAACACAACATGTTATCATTTCCCACATACAAAGTATATTATTTCCAACTAAAGCTAATACAAATTTTGCATGCATATACATGATCTTATTTCAAAATAACCTTACATAATAGTTATGATAACATAAAATTAATCACATATATTTTTTTTATAAAGAAATTATATATATATATATATATATATATATATATATATATATATATATATATATATATATATATATATATATATATATATATTATTTTTGGGTCACATAGTTCCAACATAGTGGTGGAGTTTGCAGGTTGTTCTAAGGCGGTGAAAGAGTAGGGGCTTCAAAATTCGGTCATTGTTAGCTCTTTTGTAATCCATCAGGAGGTGGGAGGCAGTAATTTTTATTGTCCCCAACCCAACAATGGAGCATTTCAAGTTGCATCGAAGCAAAATTTCACTTGTAGTGGTATAAGGGTTTCAAAGGATTTTGGGTCCCTGCGTCACAGGGATTTCCTCTGTGGGATCATTTTTCCCCTCCTGAGAATTTCCCCTTGAAAGGTCTAGAAGATGGCAGGTTCAACAATTTTCAAGGGCTCCCCTATGCAGGGGCTTCCGTAGGCATTCAAGAGGAAGTTCCCAAACCCAAGAAGGGTGGAAATAAAGTCAAGTGTACAAAAGTCAAGGAAGTCTAGGAGAATTTGGTTCTTGGTTCTAGGGTCTGGTTGGATGAGGTTATGGATACAACTGGTAAATTTATAGTAGGTAGAGTGCGGGTAAGGTCCTACTCGACAGCTAGATTGAAGGTTTGAGTATCTGAGATGTGGGGTAAGGAGATATAATCTTTTCCAAAGGTCAATCCCTGACTAGGGGTTAGTTTTATTTTAAATTTAACATGGAAGTGGAATCTAGATGGGTTTTTATCTAAGTTATGGTGTATTTAATCGACACCCATTTTAATGAAACGGTGGTCTACTCTGTTTGACCCAGGCAAAGAACAACTATGCGTTGTCACGGTGTGGCTTCGTCTTCTTGGGATGTCGACACAAATTTGTACTGAGGACCTGTTTCTCCATATCCAAGGTAAGTTGGGGGAATATTTAAATTTCGACAGGTCTTTTGAAGGAATGAAAAAGATGGAATATGCTCGAATTTTGGTGATCCTAAACACCAAAAAAGGGTTGGTGGAAAATCTGAACATCCATTACAGGGGTCTAATTCAGAGGAAAATGATTGATTATGAGGCAGTGCCTTTTATATGCAGGGGATGTCATGAAGTGGGACATATGTTGAAGGAATTCCCACTTCGTTATGATAGTAATTAGTTCATATCGCCTCAGTGTCAATCTTGTTCGTCGGGCTCAAGGGGGATGGGGGGTGCCAGAAACTAAAAGGAAAATTTATTTCCACCAACTATTATGATGGATCGATATGTGGATGTCGTTTCACGTTGGAGTGTGGAGATGGTATCGTCTGCTAAGAAGGATTTGCAAGAAGCATTTATTTATTTATTTATTTTTATTAATTTTTTTATTATTTGTTATTTTTTTTTTAAATTTTATCGGGGTATTCCCCCTCATCCTCCCCTTTCCTATTGTCAATTTAATTCTTTTTTTTTGGTGGATTTTCTTTCATATGGTCCTTGTTCTTTGGTTGGGTCAGAAATTCTAAGTTTGTGTAATAGTCTCGTTCTCTTTCCTTTGGTCTCCAAGCCTGTATGCTTCCAGAATCCCTCCCTTTCCCTTTCATTTTCAAGTGATTCTAATTCATCATATGATTTGAGTCCTAATTACAACCTTAGGTCTAAGTCCATTCATGTTTCCCTTCTTGATTCGTTTGGTAGTCTTGGCCCTCCTTCCTCGTCGAAGCTCAAAAACCTGTGGGGTAGGCAGTCCCATATCTCAAAGGCCAAGGTCTAAGCAAGTAAAGATATAGTGATTGGTAATTATCTTTATCTGGTAGAGGTTCTTATAGTATCGAGCACCCCTGCCACTAGGTCGAAATGAAAATTATTTCCTTTAATTGTACGAGGTTGCCTAGTCCCGCCAAAAGACTAGTCATTAAGTAGTTGGTTTAGTTAGATTCTTTTGATACCATTTTATTTTAAGAGATGTTGGGCTTGAGGTATTCTATTGTCATTCTATTGGAGGGTTTATTTCTGGGTGGTATTTTACAACAAATGATCCCAAGGGTAGATATGGTGGGATGTAATAATAGATCCATCAAGATTCTTAATTATTGGGGTTATGAAGCTATTATAGGAGTTGATATTTTTGGGGAAGATTTTGGTTTTGATTTGTGGATTATAAATTTTTATGGCCCTTGTTTAGACAAACAATTTTTTTGGGGGATATTGTTCGCCTCAAATTTTATGCATGTTGATTGAGTGATCCTGGGGGGGGGGGGATCTAAATTTTTCCCTAGGAAGATCTGAGATATGGGGTTCACATGCTTGTATTGACCCTATTTAGGATTTATTTATCGATTATTTAGATTATCATCAGTTTAATGATATTGATATGGCGATTAAAGAGCCAAATTGGCAAAATAGATGAGTTGGGGATGATATGATAGTCCGTAGAATTGATCGTTTCCTTATTAAATAAGTTTTTCTATAAAAATTATGTCTCTTTCGGAAATGAGTAGGCATCGAGGGATTCTTTGACCATCATTGTTGGCTTGAGGGGTCCTGACCCAGGTTTGGTGTGCAAGGTTTTCCAACAAACCCCTATACTACTGGCCCTTTCTGCAGTGACCTGCTTTCGCAGGTCACAGTCTCATCCGAAGTAGTATGGGTGGGTGTTGGAACCAGGTTTTCGCACCCTGAGAAAGGAAGGGTAAGGAAAGTAGGGCTACGTTCTGTCCAGATTCCCTTGCTTCTTCGTAGAGTTAACTATGTATCTATTTGCATCCACGTGCAATAGATCTACAGTTATATGCTTTTCATAATATCAACACAACATTATATAACCAGAGCGGAACAAATCTAGATCCAATCATTCAATACACAGACTTTCACAGCAAGAGGACAGAAAATACATAACACAGTAATTACCAGAAATTCATTCAACAGTACTCACAGATTCAGATCCAATAATCCTTCGTATTCATCAACCTTTCCTTACAATTCCCTTCCCAACCTGTGCACAAAGTAGCAGGGTCCGCACACAGCTGGACTAGGATCTCTGCGCAGACAGCCAGCAGGAGTCCATTCCCCCAAAAACCCAAAAAGATAGCTTACAAAATAGATCGCAACAATAGCTCATCAAATCCTATCTCCTACAATCCAAAATGCCTCTCTATTTATAAAAATCTAGCTTCAACATTCCTATGGTCCGCAACGCATGGTTTTCGGACCCCTAGTTTACCCTTTGACCCATTACAATTCGTTCGGGGCTTTGACCTGCCCCAAAACCCCTGCGCTATACTAAAATATAATCAGAATTAACTAAAATGGACCAGTTTCATAGCTTGTTAGGAGGCCCCGTTCCAACAGTCCCCCCAACACAATCTTGTGACTCATCCCGAGTCACTGCACTGGTGCGACCACATAATCCGCAGCCCGGTATGAGTTGAGTCGACCTCCATTGACAAAGCCAAGGAGGAGGTCACCATGCAGGGTAGCTAACTGGACTGCTCTGCCATTCGTAACCTTCGTAACTATGAAGGGACCAAGCCAGTGCTACCAAAATTTCTCGGTATGTTTCGAAAATTGACTATCATATAATAGGACAAGATCACCTGTGACAAATGTCTTCTGGAAAATGTGTCAATCATGCCAGGCTTTATCTCTAGTATTTTGTACTTGCTGATGAAACTGAGCAATAAATTGATCTTCTTCCAGCGCCACTAGTTGCATTAGGCATTCTTCTATGATATCAGAGTCTGCCATATTTGTGAATGCTGCGATGTGTAGGCTAGGAACAACGTATTCTATGGGCATGATGGCCTCCTTTCCATAGACAATTTGGAAAGGTGTCCTGCTGGTCAGCTTTTTGCAGGTCGTCCAGTATGCCCATAGAACCGAGGGGATGCGAAAATCCCAGTCACTACGATCGACATTACAAACCTTCGTTAATGCCTAGTCCAAAATTTTGTTGAAAGCTTCAACCACCCCATTAGCTTGGGGATGTTATAGTGTACTCTTGGCATGTTGGATCCAGAATTCGTCATTCAAACCTTGAATCATTTGGTTAACAAAATGCGTACCTCTGTCTCTCATTAGGATTTTTGGACAGCTAAACTTGGTCAGAATCTGCTCAAAGATGAAGTGCGTAACAGTATCAGTAGTACAATATTTTATGGCCTGTGCCTTAGCCCATCGTGTGATGTAGTCAGTGGCAGTGATAATGTAGCGTGCGCCTGTTTTCTTGCCTAGTGGATTGATGGGTCCTATAAATTCAATGGCCCATTTATCAAAAGCTTGTAGGGCCATTTGGGGTTGTAACAACATGTCATCACGTCGTGAGGGTCGGCCGGTTCGTTGGCATGTATCACATGATCTGCAATATGTGTAAGAATCTGATGCAGGGTAGGCCACCATAAGCCAACCCTCAAAATCTTTTGTGTTGTAGCCCAGCTTGAGTAGTGGCTGCCTGCGACTCCCTCATGGGCTTCGGTGAGGACAGTGGGCCGTTCATGTTCCAATACATATCTGCGAATTATTTCATCTGCGCCTAGCTTGTATAGCTGTCCTGTGATGATAGTAAATTCTGCAGCCCGGGTAACCAACTCCTTCTTCTGTTGTACTGAATACGCAGCAGGGGCCATACTCGTAGTAAGAAACTCAATGATATCAGTGAAGTGAGCATCAACCATTTTAATGGTAAATAGTTGTGCATCGGGTAAGTCTTCTTCCAAGTTAATGGGTTCTTCCCTTGTATCGATACGAAACAGATGATCCATCCCTGTATTCAAACTCCCAGTCTTCACGATGATCTCAAAATCATATTCTTGAAACAACAACAACCAGCGGCAAATATTCCCCCCCAACACAGGCTTGTTGACCAAGTATTTCAAAGCTAAATGGTCTGTGAACATCTTAAAATGTACACCCAGCAGGTAGTGGCGATATTTTTGTAGGGCATACACCATAGCCAGTCCTTTGCGCTCAGTGGTAGAGTAATTTCGTTCGGCGCCTAAGATTTTTCGACTGGCAAAGGCAACCGGGTGATCAATATCCCCTTCACCAGGCTGTGTAAGGACCGCACCCAAGGCAATGCCTGATGCATCAACATGTACATGAAATTATTTTGACCAGTCAGGGAATATCAGTATGGGCGCATAAATCATCTTCTCCTTGAGTAGTTCAAAACTCTTCTGACATTCATCATTCCAGAAAAAAGAGACATCATTTTTTAGCAGCTGTTCCATGGGTGCTGTGATCAGAGCGTATCCTTGAATGAATTTTCTGTAGTAGCCTGTGTGGCCGAGAATGGAGCATAGCTTTTTCTCCATTGTAGAGGCTGCTAAGTTGATAATTATAGCTATCTTCGCAGGATCAACCATCAGTCCCTACCGACAGACTATATGTCCAAGCAAGATTCCAAAAGGCACACAGAAGATGCACTTTTTTACATTCAGGGAGATCTGGTGCTTCCAACATGCATCCAACATTAATCGCAAGTTCGAGACATGATATTTTACTAAGCCAAACACCATCTAGTCATCAAAGTAAACCTCTAGGAAATTATGGATAAATTCTTTGAACACGGCCACTACGACCCTTGAAAATATAGCAGGTTCATTCTTAAGACCGAAGGGCATGACCGTGTACTGGAAGGAGCCCCATTCAGTGGCAAAGGTGGTGTTACTGTGATCCTATGGTGCGATTCTAATCTGATGGTATCCTAAGAATCCATCTGTGAAGGAATAGGCCTCCTGGCCCCCCACGCTATCCAATATTTCATCGGAGAAGGGGGTAGGGAAGGGGTCATGAACGCAGGCATCGTTCAGTTTTCGGAGGTCCACACAGATACATATTTCTCCTTTTGTTTTTTTCTCCTAAACGACCATTGGACTTATCCAATCTGACTGTTCAACTGGTTCAATGATACCTGCGGTCAGCATTTTATCCAACTCTTCTTTGGCCTTTTGTTTATACTTAGGATTCAACCGGTAGGGCCGTTGCTTGATGGGCCGTGCCTCAAGGTTTAGAGTGATGTGCATAATGCCAAGGTCCCCTGTGATTCCTTTGATCTCAGAAAAATTCGTAGAGAATAAGTCATGGTACTCCGTAAGTAGCTCGATGACTTTGCCCACAATGCCTTCATCCCAATAGTCCCCAATTTTCGCCTTTTTAGGGTGTTCGTCCATCCCAATATTAACCTCACATAGCCAGAGAGGTTGTGTTACATTGAAATTTTGGAGTGATGGTCCGATAATGGTACGTTCCCCTTCAGATTTCGGAACAGAGATATTCCGCGAGTTATCCTCCTCGTCATTAATCGCCAAGCTCCGACAGTTGACTATGTCTTGCATCTGGGCCTCCCATGTCAGAACGACTGGTGGGGTGTGTGGGTGAGGCTTCCTAAAGACGAACGCATCAATGTCTTGCAGGGCTTCATCAAGAATTTATGTTCCTCCAATGAGTCTGAATGTTCCGAGGAAGTCCTCTTTTAATATCTCCCAATGGCGGGTCCACTGACGTAACTCGGCATCTAGGTACCAAGTAGTGGGGATAGGGCCCAAGGCATGTATAAACATATGGATCCACTCATCTGGGGTTCGTTCAGCCCACTTGGTTGTCCATATATGCAGATGCGCGCAGGGATCTCCAGGCCCCAGGAATATCTTGGTGCGCACATCGAAAAGGGGTGTGAATCGTAGCACCATCCTATCTCGACACGTATCCCAGTCCGAAAATGATTTCTTGTGGGTGTCCCACAAGCGGGCAAGTGTGTCGCGTAGCGCCAGATTGAGTGCCTAGAGTCATCGATCCTTTGGCACCCTAGCTTCTAATGTTCTTAAGAAGTCCTGGACAGTAGTAGACTTGCCAAAGTGGGGAAGGTCCCTTACCTCTGGATTAATGCAGTAGAGAGTCGTTGCAACCCGAGGGCATCGTAGGGTTGATACATTGTGTAGCCGGGTCTGCCAATCTTCACGTTCTTCGTCTGGGTCAGAAAAATACTCCCTGTTTTTCTCCCAGTTGAATACTCCACTTGTTGTAGGATCATCTTGGTCTTCATCCTGTGCTGTCATCCTGTAGATGTGATCGAGTTCCTCTTCTTCATATGCTTGTTCGGTATACCGCATGCCCTCCGTGGGATCCAGTGGTACTATTACATGTGTATCATTCTTCTCAAACACCATGCTACATTTTTTTATATTAATGACACCCCCTACGTAGATGGCCCAATCTATCCCCAGGAGTGCAGGGTAGGGATCTGTATCTTCCATAATTTATATGACCTCAAAGTCAGCCAGGACCTTTACTCCTGCGATATAAACTGTCACCCTTGGCAATCGTCCTAGAGGGATGATCTTCTGTTGATTCTCCATTCGCAACTGGATGGTGGACCAGTCTAATTTAGGTTACCCCATTCATTACCATGTTTGTTTTGGTAAGATTTTCGCATCATATCCAAGGTTAAGAATAACCTGATCTATCTCGTAGTCGCCAATAAGTGCAGTCAAGCGCATCTCTCTCCCGGTGTGCCTTTTGTAGCTATGTAATTTGTGTACTTCCTTAACCTCAGTCACTGTGTTGGGCTGATCTACGTAGTCCTGTAGTAATACTTGGAGATTTTCTCCTGCCTACGGGTTGCGTAGTAGCTTTAAGCATGCCCTTAAAAAGGTTTCAACTTCTTCTTCTGGCAGCTGCGCAGGGGCTCCCAGCGACTCCTGTTTTTCGAGATTTGGTTCCTTCTGAACATCAAGCTCCTTTATTTCTTTCTGGGCGACCATGCTGCGCGTTATGCTCCTTAGCTCCGCTTTGACTCTCTGTACATATTGTGTGGGAGTAGACTGTTTGTCCTTCATTTTTGTTAGCAAGATCGGGCAGTCTTTGATTTCATGGTCCAACTTTCGGCAGTATTTACAAGTCTGCTTAGTGGGATTTGGGAAGTCCCAGGCGAAGTTCCCTACCTCTCCACAGTTGTAGCAGATCATTTGGCCCCGTCCTCATCCTGCGCTTCCTCCCCGCCCCCCCTGCCCCATGCAGGGGAGCCACCAAAGCTCGCAAGGGATCTTGGAGAGGCAGGATCATATTGTACCCTATAGAGGGTTCCCTGATCTACCAATAAGTCATATGTGTGGAAATTCCGTTCATCGTGTCCTATAGATCGGAAGAACCTGTACCATTGTTGCTTCAATTCACCTCTATTTATCCACGAACACTGGGCTGTATCATGTAGTCCCGCTACCCGGCAATCCTCGCACCAAAGGTCCATGCCTACTCCCTTTCCTCGTTCCATCCGTAAGCTATGTATTTCCATGTGTATGGCTCTGAGTTGCTCCTGAATCTGCTGCACTCCTTCCCTTTTGTCATCCTTAGGTGCAGCTTCAAGTTTCATGGCAGCTTCCAAGGCTTTTTCCTGCGATTCAAAAGTCTGATGGCTCATAGGTGTACGCAAGTGAGGTAGGAGCATAGCGATAAACCATTATGTGTGATGTTTGTCATCGTACTTGAACTCGCCTTCCTTGATTTCTTTTTTTAACTGTTGATCGGCCTCCTAGACAGACTCAGATGCTCCTTGCTTGAAGTCTTTTACTTCCGCTACCAGTTGGGAATAGGATTTCGGCTTCCGAAATTGTTGTTTTAAGGCATCCTTAATATTTTGAAGTGTTGCGCTCCCATTTTGAGATGTGTACCACATATACCATTCCAACGTCCTTTCTTCAAATGCCAAAGATAGTTGTGCTCTTTTCACAGTGTTACTTACCACCCCTTGCGTCGTCCATACCAATTCGGCCATGAACCAGAATCGTTCCATGTCCTCATCAGCTGCTCCCTTGAAGGTAGGTAACTTTAAGTGTGTCGCCATGGGCTCCTCTGGTTTACCTTCCCGAGGCCCTAGCATCGTGGCAGCTGACGGATCTTGTATAGGTTTCGGCGGACTATGGGCAAGGCGATCCTCTTCTCGACTGTTTCGATAGTTCTCATTGGTTTTTGTTGTGCCTTTGCTCATTTAGCCCTACTAGATCTCTGATGCCGTTACCCAATCCTGTTTCTCATATTTCTTTGGGTCCCAGCAACGGAACCATTTTTTGGCTTGAGGGGTCTTGCCCAGGTTCGGTGTGCAAGGTTTGCCAACAAAACCCTATACTACTGGCCCTTTCGGCAGTCACCTACTTTCGCAGGTCACAATATCACCCGAAGTAGTATGGGTGGGTGTTGGAATCAGGTTTTTGCACCCTGAGAAAGGAAGGGTAAGGCAAGCAGGGTTGCGTTCTGTCCAGATTCCCTTGCTTCTTCGTAGAGTTAACTATGTATCTATTTGCATCCATGTGCACTAGATCTATAGTTATATTATTTTCATAATATCAACACAGCATTATATAACCAGAGCGAAACAAATCTAGATCCAATCATTCAATACACAGACTTTTGCAGCAAGAGGACAGAAAATACATAACACAGTAATTACCAGCAATTCATTCAACAGTACACACATATTTAGATCCAATAATCCTTCATATTCATCAACCTTTCCTTACAATTCCCTTCCCAACCTGCGCACACAGTAGCAGGGTCTGCACACAGCTGGACTAGGATCTCTGTGCACACCGCGATCAGGAGTCTGTTCCCCCAAAAACCCAAACAAATAACTTACACAATAGATCACATCAATAGCTCATCAAATCCTATCTCCTACAATCCGAAATTCCTCTCTATTTATAACAATCTAGCTTCAACATTCCTATGATCCGCAACCCATGGTTTTCAAACCCCTATTTTACCTTTTCACCCATTACAATTTGTTCGGGGTTTTGACCCACCCCAAAACCCCTGCGTTATACTAAAATATAATCAAAATTAACTAAAACGGACCAGTTTCATAACTTGTTAGGAGACCCCATTCCAACAATCACCCTATTTATTTGTAATTGAGAGGGGAAATGAAAAATCATAAGGCTCCGTTCAAGTTCAATTCTACTTGGATGAAGGATGAGACTTTCAAAGCTTTGGTGAGGGAGCACTGACACCCTTGTATCAGGGAGGAGGAAGGTTCGATCGTTGCTCAATTTTTTGCTAACCTCACTACGCTTAAGAGGGATACAATGGCTTGGGCCAAAGAAAAAGCTCATAAGGACAAGGCAGCTCTGCAAAATATTAATCAAGAATTAGAATTTTTGAAATATCGTGAAAGGGAAGGTTACCAATCGAATGAATCTAAGCATCAGATCATTCAATTAGAATCCCAAAGACATCGAATCTCGTGGGAAAGGAAAAAATCTTAGAGACTAAAGAGTTGGGCTATCTGGATGAATGTTGAGGATGAAACTTCTAAATTCTTCCAACAATTCTCTAAAGGGAGGCCGACTATTAATACCATGCGAGCTCTTGTTGATCCTGAAGGGGGTAGGGCATCAAATTTTATGGACTTGACCAAGTTGCGCATAAATAATTTTTGTTACCTCTTCAAGGATCCATAGATAACCTATTTGGATGAAATAATTGTTGTTGCTAAACTCTTTCCCAAATTCGTGGATGAGGAAATAATTTTTTTTTTAATGGAGACAGTGTCAGAAGAATAACTAGGGAAGGTTCTTCATGGTTTCACAAAGGATAAGATTCTCGGTCTCAATGGTTTCCTAATAGAATTATTCATAGAATTTTATGAGTTGTGAGGTGGGTATATTGTGAGAGTGGTAGAATAATGTCACAAGATGGGTATAATGTATGATTATTTCAATTCCACTTTTATCACTTTAATTCTGAAATCAGATGACCCCACCTCTTTTGGTGGTAGAATAATGTCACAAGATGGGTATAATGTATGATTATTTCAATTCCAATTTTATCACTTTAATTATGAAATCATATGACCCCACCTCTTTTGATGAGTTTAGAATGATTTCATTGTGCAATAGTATATAAAATATAATTCCTAATATTATTGATAATCATTTGAAGCCAATTTTCCTCTAATCTATTTCGAAGGAGAATTTTTCTTTTCTACAAGACATGCAAATTCATGAGGCTATTGGGGTTGCGTAGGAGGGTCTTCACAACTTAAAAACTAAAAATTTCGAAGGTATGGTGCTCAAAATTGACTTATCTAAGGCTTATGATAGGGTAAGTTAGATTAACATCAGAATTTTTCTAATACACCTCAAATTTGAAGTAAATTTCATAAATTGGATTATAAGTTGTATTTCATTAGTGTCCTTTGCTGTCCTAATTTATCGATTTGCTTCAAAAAATTTCCATGCCAAAAGGGGCCTCCACTAGGGATGACCTTTGTCCCCATAATTTTTTTTTTTTAGGTGTGAAAGGATTGAGTAGGTTTATAGAGGATTCAAAGAATAGGGGAGGATTTTAAAGGTGCCTAGGTGGTGGAGGGCCTCTTAATTTACTCACCTAATTTTCATTGATGATGTTTTGTTATTCAATGAGGGCTCGAGAATGGATTCAAATTTCATCAAAAAATATTTTGGATTTTTTGGGGAAAGGCACTGGGATGGAGATTAATGTTCAGAAATCATCTCTTTCAGATATTGGTCATTCTAGAGATGAATGTGCTCATGATCAAGGTCTCTTTCCGTGTAGGGTGCTGAACCTCGACAAGGGTTTAAATATTTGGGCTTCCACTTGAAGCCAAATTGCTACACAAAATTGGATTGGAACTGGTTCCTTTCAAAGATTGAGAAGCGATTAAAAGGATGGATTTTAGATGGCTCTCGAGCATAGGGTGGTTGGTTCTGATAAATTTAGTTTTGGAGGCCATCTCGGTGCTCTGGATGTACTTATCCTGGATACCCATAGGGATTCTGAATATTATTTGGAAATGATGTTGCAGATTCCTTTGGATGGGTTTTAAGGATGGAAAAATCTCCCCCTGGGTTAAGTGGGATAATATTTCACTTAAAATTAAATGGATAAGATGGGGGCTAAATAACTTGCCTAGTTTTTCCAAGACATTAGCTGCAAAAGTGGGATGGAGGATCATCTCTTTTTCAAGCTTGTGGATGAAGGTGGTATTTAGAAAGTACATTTTCCCTTGGTCTCTGAAATACTGGATTAAGAATCTCAAAAGGATTAGATAAAATGTCTCTATAGTATGGAAGGTAATCATTGAATATTTTCCTCTAATAGAACAAGGTATGGCTTGGAGGGTGGGTTCTAGGGAGAGGCTTAAGATTATTCTATATCCCTGGATCAGATGTGGGAATAGTTTTCAGCTGCTGCATAAAATGGTGGACTTTTTTCCAACCCAGAGGAGACAAATTATTTATTAGGTGGCTGATCCATAATAAACATTAATTTGGGCTCAAGGTTGGATGGATCCTCGGGTGCTAAATTTTCCAGAAGAATGGAACTAGAATTGGAAGGTCTATAATTCTTCCCTAAATATTTATCATGTTCAATTAAGTAACCATGAGGATGAATTGTTAAATAATGTAACTAGTGGCGGTATTCATAATTGTACTTCTCAAAATAAATTTCATTATTAAAGAAAATGACTTATTAAAGCATGTGTTTCATGCTTGGGAAAATGTTTTCTAGGTCAAAGCCTCCATTAAAGGCTTCTAGGTTTTGTCTTGAGTCATTAGATTCATTATCATTATTATTAGAACCTTCTTGGAATTTTGTGTCATGTAAAAATAATTGTTATAGCGTAAAAAAGGTTATTTGTCACCTCCACACCAAGTCGACCTTGTCCCCATGAAGTTGGCCTACATTAGGGCAATTCGACCTTGCAGAAAGGATATATGTAGAGAGGCAATCCGACCTATTTGATCTGAATGTGGTAAAACTCGTTAATGCTATTGAAGCTCCCTCATCAGTATTAAAAATATGATTAGGATCGTCTCATCATAACCATTTGTGAAGGGGTTTATGTGTGTATTTTCATGTGTTTTTCATGATCAAATAATGAGTTAATTAAGAATTAAAAACTCATATACTGCAAATAAAATGCGGAAACATAACTCACAATAATCACATAATAGAATAGATGATGACAAATTTCACCCCTCCTGGGATACATCTCCATGGGCCTGCTTTAACTAGGTTGGACCTCTTGGGATTATGAGTCAAAAGTATGATTACATGCATCTATGTTGCTCCAATGGATTTTATTACTTTTCTATTTTCTTCAGAACACTCAAATACCCCAAAAATGACTATTCAATCACTGAATTTGGTTCACAACTTCTCTAGGCTTTACCTCCAACATCGGTGGCCATGGGCTTGTTTAATCTCCAAAGTGAAAAAATCACCTTCAAATGTGTTCCAAAGCCTCTATAAACTATACCATTATGTTAATATCATTAAATACATCAAATATTAACTATTCAATCACTGAAATTGGCCTACAGCAACTCTGGACATGGCCTTCCCTTTTGGTGGCCCTAGGCTTCAAAATTCTTCAACGTGCCAAAAACACCTGTAGATGAGCTTCATTTCCTCTCAATCCTATTCTAATGGATTCCTAGCATTTCAATATGCTAATAATTACTATCCTTGAGAAAAAATTGGTCGAAAATTGACTCAATTATGACAAAAAAAAATTCCCCCAATTTCTCCTCCAAATCTGGGAACTGGAGTTAACTCCAACAAGTTTGGTGGAATATCCAAAAATAATAACTCCGCCAAAAGAGTGGCTAATTAAGGAGGAAATAAATTAATGCTAATACCTTATTGAAAGGGATAAACACACTTAAATTCCACTTAGTGGAAGTGCTGGAGTGTGATTGTATGTTTTGGGTCACATGGAGGAGGCACTGGCTCTGCTCGCTTCTCCGTTGGAATCCACAATTGTACTTAAATATAAATTTCACCACATTCATTTCAAGTCATGGTTTCATGGAACGTGCCAAAAACACTTGTAGGTGAGCTCCATTTCCTCTCTATCCTATTCTAATGGATTCCTAGCATTTCAATCTGCTAATAATGACTATCCTTGAGTAAAAATTGGTCGAAAATTGACTCCATTGTGACAAAAACAAATTTCCCCCAATTTCTCCTCCAAATCTGGGAAACTGGAGTTAACTCCGACAAGTTTGGTGGAATATCCAAAAATACTAACTCCGCCAAAAGAGCCACTAATTAAGGAGGAAATCAAATAAGGCTAATACCTGATTGAAAGGGATATGACCACTTAAATTTCGCTTAGTGGAAGTGCTGGAGTGTGGTCATATGTTTTGGGTCACATGGAGGAGGCACTGGCCCTACTCGCTCCTCCGTTGGAATCCACAATTTTACTTAAATATAAATTGCACCACGTTCATTTCAAGTCATGGTTTCATGTCACGTTGGTAGATGAGCATAGTTGTGTGGTGGAGGCCACGAGGTCAACCTTCGCATCCGTAGTAGGTTTTTGCACCAAGTTTTAAAAGCTCCAATTTATAGTTTATAACTCATAAAAATATGCGCTCCATAATTTTAATTGGAACCTTATAATACTTACCATATAACCATATGCGTAAGGTTTGGTTTTAATTTTAATCAATGTGCCACCATTGGTATTTAATATGCCTCCTTAATAAAGCCACCCACCAATGTAATATGCCATGTAACTTTCAAATGTTTTGAATTGAATTTAGGTTAATATAATGTGTGGTTTTAAAATTTTAGTAATATATAAAGTATTAAATTAATATATATAATATTAATCCAATTTTTTATATATTAAATTTTTTTTTTCCAACACATAATAATCATGATCCTACATTTAACATTGGAGGACATTGGGTTATTTTTACCTTCACAAACCAAATTAGCAAATCTAGTAGTGACACTTGTCACAGTGCCATTGGGCTAAAACTGAAGAATATTCTTTGCATGCTGACTGGACTACCATGTCAACAACTGTACATGTTCTGCAATATTTGTTTTTTAAATTTGTCTGTTCTGAACGACAATCAGCAGACCATAAATTCCTCATCCAAACTTGATTTTCAATGAAACGAATTGCGTTGGATTCCTTGCGATGGGTCGTTCACTTTGAATCTAGTTTGGTGCAATTCTGAGCACTTTCATTTTTTAGCTAATTTTTGCCCCTAATCTAGATTATGATCACTCCTTCCCACTTACATGCTTTTGGACCCACAAAAGCTGGTTATATCATGAGTGTTGAACACTCTTACGTTTCCCAAGTTCTATCATCTTGATTCTACTTGGATAAATTTCTATGACAACCACTTTGGTTCACTAACATATCTTGCATTACCTTGCCTTGCAAATGGGTTGGCTCTTCAACCACTATTCTCCTTTTGTTGCTGACCCAATCCAACACTTGTTGGCTGCTTGCTGATATAAAAATTTTGTTGTACCAAATCGATTCCTCGGTGACTTCCTACTGAGAATGATGTTCCTCATTTGCACAATGATCGAAATAAAACAAATAGCTTCCAACATAAGTGAAAATAAGAAAAGTAATGACCATTATTTTACCTTCATGGTTCTAAATTCAACTTCTGGAAGAATGCATTCGCCATCTCCTTCTCTTCTTGGATTCAACACATAAGATGGTCTACAATGGCTGCAAACTTTTCTTGACATCTTGTCACAACAAACACATCATGCAAGAAACAAATTGATGACATATCCTCTTGCTCCTTCAAAGCAACTAATTTCACATCATGTGAACATCGCCATATACTCTGACATCTTGGTGTCAAAATTCATCGACCAAATACAAGTCGACCAAAAACATGTCTCTTCACACAATTGACTCTCAAGTCAAGTATGAGCATGTATAATAATTTGACGATTCTTTTCTCAAAACAAAAATAATTTCCTATCATGTGAACATCGTCGAAAATATTTTCATCTTTGGAGACAAAATCAAATTTTCCACGTCGATATGACATGCATGCAACACACAATCGATCAACATATGTCAGCACTCATGCATGTGAAAATTATCAACACTCTCAAGTTGACATCATGCATGTTAAACAAAGCAATCGACCAACACATGTCAATCACTCATGCATGTGAAAACACAATGAAACCATCAAAATTTCACTATTCATACACACAAAATCTCATGCATGTATACAAACTTCAACTCTCTCAAAAATACAATCATAAGTACAAGAACCACATTCATATGTACATGTACTTAAAGCTGAAATGAAAAAAAATTCTGCAATAAATCAAGTCAACATACTCCACTTTCAATCACCTTCTCGGCATAAACATGCAACATGCATTCCATTGAAAAGAATAAATCAACATCAAAAGACATGCAAAGTCTTAATTGGATAAGAAATCTGACCATATCTTACCAAACCATTTCAATGGCGCTTTTTTCAGCTGCACATCATCATCATGCGAATCATCTTAACCCACATTAATTATGGAATCTTATTTTCCATTCTTTCCATTCTCTTTCTCCACCTTCTTGAAATGACGTGGATAACTTGCTGGATACAAAGTCCAACACTTGTCTACAAGATGACCTTGCTTATGGAAATTAGAGCAAAACAATTGCATCTTCTTTTCAACATGGTTTTCTTTGTCTTTGGCTTTTTGCCTCCTTTTCTTTAAAATTTTCTTGTGCATGGCTATTGTTTTCCAACACCTTGAAACATTATGGTTATCCAAACCACAAAAGGAACATGCAACTTTTCTCCAAATCTTATGTGAGAATTTTCCATGTTTATCATAATCAAAAGTAAATTGATTAAAGAAGAATTATACCTTGAACATTCACCTTTGTTGCCTTCTTGAGGAGATGAATTTGATGAGGCAGTGTCTCTCTTCGGAATACCAACAATGCATTCAACAACTTTAGAGCTTTCAACATCCTCTTGTTCGCCATTCTCATTAGTTTCATGTTTATGAGCACCTTCATGCAAAGTGGGTGTAAACATTTTGCATTCCTCATGAACACAATCTTCACAAGTTTGAGGTAAAGAACATGAAACGAAAGTCCTTCTTGGAACACCTTCATGTGCCTCCTCAGCTTTAGATATTTCTCCATCATGTTTTCCATAACCAAGACCCAAATACTTAGGCCTTTTCTTAACAACAATTGGATCAAATATGCCTTGTGCATGTTTTCCCAATCCTTTACCTTAATAGCCCATCTTCATCAATAATTTGGACCCTATTCCTCTAGCGTGTCTTTCAGAAGCAACTACACTTTCATTTTGAGAGGAAATTGAAGATAAAATTGAATTGCATACCTCTTTTTCAAGCACATGCTTGGCTAAGGTTTCCTTGGCATCATGAGCTGAGTCTCCATCTCATTCATCTTTTCAAGTTTATCATTTGCAACATGGAGCTGAGTCTCCATCTCACACAACTTTTTAAGAAGCTCTTGCTTCTCCTTCTTCATGGAAATCAACTGCTCTTGAAGTATTTTTCTCTCCCTCTTATCTGAATCATACTTCTCTTGCATCCTATCAATCATGATGTAGATTTTCTGCAACAAATCTTTATCAAAGATTTTTTGTAATGAAGATGAACTTGAAGAATCTCTTAATGAACTTGCCATGACACATGCAATTCTTACAACGCTTCTTTTATGTGATTTTAGAATCTGAAGTCTCAATCTTGACCTTCTCCTTCACACATAAACTTGGAAAATTGTTAAATTCTCCTTGCACAAATTTAACAACCAATAGCTAACCCTAGCTAAAATGAGCTAAAATTTTGCTCTGATACCAACTTGATTTGAATGTGGGAAAAATTGTTAATGCTATGCAATCTTCCTCATCAGTATTAAAAATATGATTAGGATCGTCTCGTCATAACCATTTGTGAAGGGGTTATGTGTGTAGTTTCATGTGTTTTTCATGATCAAATTATGAGTTAATTAACAATTAAAAACTCACATACAACAAATGAAATGAAAAAACATAACTCATAGCAATCACATAACATAATAGATGATGATGGAGTTCACACCTCTTGGGCTACATCTCCATGGACCCGCTTTAACTAACTAGGCCCTCTATTAGGTCCCTATATTACTAGTTTAGTCCCTTATTGTTATTAGTGTAGCCCCCTTATTGTTATTATTGTACCCCTGTAACCCCAATAGTGTTATTATTGTGCCCTTACATTATTATTGTTAGGTCGGCTAGGATTATATTGTGGCCCCATGGACTCCTATATATAGAAGGAGGTTTTGGTCATTTGTATCATCCAAGAATTATTCATTTATGTATTGTATTGGAGGTTTCCCCATTTAAGTGGCTAATTTATAAGGCATTGATCTCTCTGTTCTTCTATTTTTGGAGCTGCTTTCATAACATTTGGTATCAGAGCTTTGGATTCTAGGGTTTTGCTACTCCAAACAGGTCATCGTGGAATTTTCGCTACAACTTTGTTTCTACGAAGGTTAACAAGCTGAAATTTTTACAGAGTGAAGCCGAAATCCTGAGGAACATAGTGGAAAAATTTTAGATCTTTTTTTGCAATATTTTCAGAGATATGATATGTTCCAATTAAGGAATTTTTCTCGCTCCTAAATTTAACCTAAACATGTCATCGTGGAATTTTCTCTATAATTTTTTTTCTACGAGGGGTCTAAAGCTGAAATTTTCACAAAGAAAAGCCGAAATCCTGAGGAACGTCATGGAAAAATTTCAGAGATTGATTCACAATATTTTCAGAGATAGGGTTTGTGGAGGTTAGGGATTTTTCAGGATCTTGAATTTCATCTCAAAGAGGCGATCGTGGGAAAATCGTCATAACTCTCTCTCTGAGTATTGGATTGGAATTATGTAAAAAGTGGCCACAAGTACACAGAATTTAGTTTCCTCTGTATAAATTTTAGAGCCAAAGGAGGAAACAATGACACGTGGAACGTCGTACAAGGTCGCTCTATTGAACCAGTCCATAATTAGGTTATTGTGGGAGATTTAGCATAACTTTGCCTTGAAGAATCCAAATCCGGTTAGACCTCTGGAATTTGAAAGAAGATTCAAAGGGCTAATACAGGGCCCAAATTTAGATCAGTGAAGATCCAAAATCACAGAGATAATTCAATTTAAATATCGATCTCCTCAAAAAAAAAAAAAATGTGTGTATTTTTTTCGAATTACATAAGTCTCATTTGAAAAATTAGTTTGAATTTATTCCAAGGGCATATTGAAGAATAGATATTAGTATTGGGTTCTAAAATTCTCCCTAAAAACAATTCAACACCCATTAACTCATGGAGACGAATAAATGCAAGAGCAAGTGCACCAAATTTCGCTATCGCAAAGAGCAACAAAAAATGAAATGGAAGTTTTGAAGAAAGGTGTGGAAACTAAGATGGATGGTTTGAATAATGGCATGGAAGCTAAGATCAATGGTTTGGAAGCTAATATGGATGACATGGAAGTTGGCATGGAAGCTAAGATGGATGACATGGGAGATAAGATCGATGAAGAAATGGAAAACATGAAGAATGATCTAAAAGTAGACACCGAAGGTTTTGCAAAGTTGATACAAGAAATGTCTCCTAGTGGCGAAAAGATAGTAGAGGAAACTCAGGATGAGAAAAAAATAAATGTTAATTGTGATTTCATAAACTCTAATATTGGATGGAAGAACCAACATATTCCAAAGATGGATATGAGGAAGCTTGATGGAAATGATCCTGTAACATGGATACTACAGATGGAGCAATATTTTGATGTCAATAATGTGCAAAACACACATAAGGTATGCATTGCAACTTTATATTTAGAAAAAAATACATTTGTATGGTATCGATGGCTTTTCTCCGGTAAAAAAATTGTCACTTGGTCAATTTTTATGGAGGAAATGATAGCACATTATGAGGATACAAAAAGCAACACCTTCTTTAGCCAATTTATAAATCTCAAACAAAAGGGTTCAGTGGCAGAGCATGTTGAGGACTTCCAAAAATTGAAGATAAGGGTAACTAATATTCCAGAGGAACACATGATTGATGTATTCATAGGAACTTTAAAGGATAACATCCAAAATGAAGTTCACATTTGGGAAACTGATTCATTGGAAAAGGAATTCAGGTTGGCAAGAAAAATTGAATGTAAAATTATGGTGAGAAGGAAGCCTACCACTCACATATATAAAGAGGGAAGTGTTGCTACTCCTAGACTTCCAAAACCTACAAGGTTGACACCACAAAAGTTGGAAGAAAAAAGAGCAAAAGGGTTTTGCTACAGTTGTGATAGAAAATACACTAAAGGTCATAAGTGTGCTGAGAAGAAATCATTTTACATAGATTGTGAAGAGGAAGAATAAAATGAACAAGAATCTTCAAAAGAAAAGGATATACACTAGGAACCAACCCTAGAATAGGAAGAAATGAGTCTGACCATATCGTGTAATGCATTGGCAGGAATTAGCACTCCTTAAACTCTCAAGATAGAAGGACACATCAAGAAGAAAAAGGTAATAGTGTTGATTGATTTGGGTAGTACCCATAATTTTATTCATTGTAAGGTAGCCAAGGAATTAAATTGTTTCCTATACCCAGCATCATAATGTCAAGTGATGGTTGCAAATGGAGGAGCTATAAATTTCTTTGGAAAATGCTATAATATCAAGCTGACCATGGGGGAATATGTATTGAATATTCCAATGCTTTCCATTCCAATAGAAGGTGTTGATTTCGTACTAGGAGTACAATGGTTACAATCTTTGGGGACGGTAGCTTTTAATTTTTAAGAACTTTTCTTGAAATTGTTTTCAGAAGGAAAGGAAGTCGAATTACAGGGTATCGCAGGGAAGCCGCAAAAGATAATAAGCTCTAATATCATGACAAAGCTTCTGAAGAAAGAACAACGAGGCGTAATTTTACAATTATGCTCACTAGAAGTTCCAACATCAAAATCATCTATTTTTGCAGATCTCCAAAAAGTCTTGGACAATCATTCCAAGGTGTTTGAAACTCCCAAAGGACTCCCACCTATTAGTGATCATGATCATGCTATTCATTTGATTCCAGGAATTCTTCCTCCAAACATCAGGCCTTATAGATATCCTTATGTCCAAAAGAGCGAAATTGAACATATGATTGCAGAAATGTTAGAGGTTGGTATAATTCAACCTAGTCAGAGTTCTTTCTCTACTCTAGTAGTATTGGTGCAAAAGAAGGATGGATCATGGCACATGTGTCTGGATTATAGGGAGATCAATAATCTCACCATTAAAGATAAATTCCCCATTCCTGTGATTGATGAATTATTGGATGAATTACATGGAGCAATTTATTTTACCAAGTTGGATCTTCATTCAAGATATCATCAAATTAGAATGAAGACTAAATATATTTCGAAAACAACATTTCGAATTCATGAGGGTCATTATGAATTTTTGGTCATGCCTTTTGGCCTTACCAATGCACCTTCTACATTTCAAGGGTTGATGAATTCCATTTTCAAACCCTTCCTTAGAAAATTTGTGCTAGTATTTTTTGATGATATACTAATCTACAACAGGTCTTGGAAGGATCATGTTCAACATATTGACAGGGTGCTCAAACTATTGCAAGAGAAACAATTATATGCAAAAACATCCAAATGTTTCTTTGGAGTCCAAGAGGTGGAATATCTAGGTCATATTGCATCTCACGAGGGTGTTAAGGTAGACCCTAACAAAATTAAAGCCATTAAGGAATGGAAAGTCCCCACAACCATAAAGCAGTTGTGAGGATTTATCGAGTTAGCATGGTATTATCGCAAGTTTGTTAAGAATTATGGGAGAATAGCAACACCTCTAACAACATTATTGAAGAAAGATGCATTTTCATGGACTCCTGAAGCAAATAAGGCCTTTGAACATTTTAAAGAGGCAATGTGCCTAGCACCGGTCTTATCTACGCTAGACTTCACAAAAACCTTTATTGTGGAATTTGATGCCTTAGGAAATGGAATTAGTGTTGTTTTAATGCAAGAAGGAAGACCCATTGCTTTTGAAATTCATCCAATCAAAGGAAAGTATTTACATAAAGCTATTTATGAGAAGGAAATGTTAGCAATACTACATGCACTAAAGAAATGGCGACCTTACCTAATGGGAAGACACTTCAAGGTAAAAACTGATCATGATAGTCTTAAACACCTTGAATTTTGATGACATTGTCTTAGCCTTGCTATCGGAGGAAATGAGATGGAGAAATATGGACGGTCAAAATGGAGATGCCTTATCTGTACAAGGAAGGTACCAGAACAGAAACAAGAATAAGGTTTCGAGTGGGAGATCAAAATCTAGAGGGAGGTCTAAATCTCATGGAAAGTTTGTAAAGGTGTGTTGGAAATGCAAAAAGGAAGGGCACTACAAAAAGGACTGCAGATCTAAAGCTCCTGAGAAAGGGAAAGGGATGTGTATTTTTCTTCTTCTTCAAATACACATGTAGATCATGAGTCATGGTTGACTGAGTCTGGTGCATCCTTTCACTTCACTCCCCATAGGGAGTGGTTCTGCGAGTATGAGAAATATGATGGCGGTGATGTCTTCTTAGGTGATGATAGGAAGGCCAGAATTGTCAAACGTGGAAAATTCAAGCTAAAGTTGCAAGGTGGAAGCATTAGAAGACTTCCTGGTGTTCTGCACATTCATGCATTGGCCAGAAATATAATTTTTGTAAGCAAGATGGATGATGCAAGTGTAAAAACAATGTTCGATAAAGATACATGTAAGATGGTTCAGGGAGCACTGGTATTAATGCAGGGAGTTCGGATTGGAACTCTGTACAAGCTTTAGGGCAGCACTGTTATTGATGGGTGCAACAATTCTGTGGTTCCTGAAAGTGGAGCGGAAAGCCTAACTATCTCTGGAGAAAAGACCATGCTATGGCATCAAAGGCTTGGACATATTGGAGAGAAGGGCCTTCGGATACTGCATGGAAATGGTATGGTAGAAGGTATGTCTAATAGCTCTCTAGATTTCAATTTCTGTGAACATTGTGTATATGGGAAGCAGAATCAGGTGAGTTTTCCTTCTGGTGCTAAGAGGGCGAACAATATATTAGAGCTTGTGCACAGTGATGTGTTTGGAACTGTGTCGGTTCCATCACTGGGTAAGTATGTGTACTGTGTTTCATTCACAGATGACTTCTCAAGGAATACATGGATATATTTCTTGAGGAATAAATCTGAAGTCTTTGACAAATTTAAAGAATTTAAGGCTCTGGTGGAAAACCAGACAGAGAATAAGATAAAGGTGTTGAGGACAGATAATGGCGGGGAGTTCTACAAGAAGGAATTTGAAAATTTCTATAAGAAGTGTGGTATAGCACAGCAGAAGACTATTCCATACACACCTCAACAAAACGGTGTTGCAGAAATAATGAATAGAACGCTGACGGAAAAGGCAAGAAGCATGCTCAGTAGTACTGTGTTAGGACAAGAATTCTGGGCAAAGGCAGTGGAGACTACAAGTTACTTGGTTAACAGATCACCTTCATCAGCGTTGGAGGATAAGACTCCACATGAGGTATGGACTAGTAAGAAACCCTCTCTTTCACATCTGAGGGTATTTGGATGTGATGCATATGTACATGTTCCAAAGGAGAAAAGGACCAAGTTGGATAATAAATCCGAAAGGTGCATCTTTATTGGGTATAAGGATGGTTTAAAGGGTTACAAGCTTTGGAACCCAGAAACAAGGAAGGTTGTGTACAGCCGAGATGTGGTGTTTAGAGAAGTGAAAGATGTTGTTAAACATGAAGTCCTACCAAAGGAACCTGAGAAGATAGAGTTTGAGCTAAAGGAGGATGAATCGGACTCTACAACAAAAGAATACTTAGAAGAGGAAGATCCACAAACTCCAGCTATGAGAAGATCAGTTCGGGAAAGAAGACAACCAGAAAGGTATAGTCCATCTGCTTTCTGTTAAAATTTTGCTTCAAATATAACTGATGATTATCCCATAACTATCAATGAGGCACTAGATTCAGAGGATGGAAAACTCTGGAAGGAGGCCATGGTTGATGAAATGGCATCCTTGCATAAAAATGAGGCATAGGATCTGGTGGAGTTGCCGATTGGAAGGAAGCCCATCGTGAGAAAATGGGTGTTTAAGAAGAAGATGAATGTATAAGGAAAGGTGGAGAAATACAAAGCTCGGTTGGTAGAAAAAGGTTATTCCCAGGTGCCGAGAATTGATTTTGGTGATATTTTTTCTCCTGTTGCCAAAGTTACTTCTATTAGATTACTCTTATCTGTTGCTGCTGCATTTGATTTTGAGGTAAAATAGATGGATGTGAAGACACCATTTCTTCAAGGGGATCTGGAAGAGGAGATCTACATGAAACAACTTGAAGGATTTATGGTGAAGGGGAAGAAATAATTGGTATGCATGTTAAAGAATTCTATTTATGTGTTAATGTAATATCCCAAAATCGGGAAAATCTACAACAATGGGGATATCTTAAGACATTCCAAAATTGGAGACCCAACAATATGCAAACAAAAAAATGGAGTAGCAATGACACTCAACTCATAAAAATGTGAGAAATATCCATAGCCATCTTATTAAGTAATAGCAGCAACAAATGAATACAAGACCTTGAGGAAAATGCCACTCAAGATAGGCAATGCTTAGCTTCAAGATACAGGTACATAAATCATGACAAAACACTGCTACAAAAATGTGCCCAAGCTATGATTGCGCAGTTTTATAAGATCAAATGCATGCTAACATATGTAAAATACACATATATACAAATATATGTCCCATACAACATTGGTATTGAAGATCTCAGCTCCCAAAAACTACCTCAAGTCAATCCTGGAAGGATTGGCTGTAATATACAAAATCTGCAAAATGTCGGAGTTGCTGGGTAGCAGCAGCAACTCAAGAACTGGAAATGAGTGGAGAAGGTTGAATATGTTGCATCTGATGTAAAGACCTCTTCCAATGGATCTCTCTAGTGAAATTCTGATCCTATCACTGAAGATCTCACCCTCCAAACATATCTGCAAAGCCCCACAACAATTAGTCACTGGAAATAACGCAGTCACTGAAGCAAACTGCACTGTAGGGGCAAGGGAAAGATTTTTCCCAATGCCAAGATCTACAATAAGCTCTAAAACCTTCCTCACTAGCTTCCCAAAGGAATGGATACTCCCTCCTCTAAAAATCAGCTCTGGAAATGGTGTTGAGGTCCTCCACTGCAACACCCTACAACACAATGTTATAATTGAGCAGAAATAACACTGTAGCTGGAGCAGGTGGCTTGGCCTTGAGCCTGAATGTGGAGAATGAAGTACAGGATCCTTCAAGAGGCCTGTCTTGGAAGGAGAAGGATTCCTAGGTATGAGATCCTTGTGCTAAGAAGCATTGCAACTCAGCTAAACAGTCAGAGATTGCACAATGTCTGAATAGACAATGAAATCAATAATCCAAAACATGAATAATAATGGCTACCTTGCCCTCCTTTTAAAAAAGTGAAAGCACTCTCTCCATGGGCCCCACTCATTAGGGTTTCCTCCACCAAATTTCCTCTTCCTCATTCACACTGTGCTGTCTTCCAAAGTGATCCACTCCTCCTATGGCAGCGTTGTTGACTTGGTCAAACTTGACCTTGTCTCCATGCATTTGCCCCTGTTCACACTTGAGGGTGAAAAATAGAGCTACTCTGATGATCCCTTTCACATTATGAGGGGTTTTATTTAGGTTTTAATATTCCATTTAGCTATGTGCTAAAATGGGAATATTACAGTCCTCCCCTCCCAAATGTTGCTTGTCCTCAAGCAACTGCAAGGATACAACTGGAAAATCTCCACCCAAGGCATGGAGTCTGAAATGTGTTGAGGAACATCTTCCCCACATGGATCCTCCATTCCCCAATCAATCATCCATACAAAATGAGTTACCTCCCAACATGGCAACTTCTGAAAATCATCTTCCACCTTTGGCTCCAGTAATATAGGTGGGCTAGAAATCTGATCTTGGTAGACAAAATAGCCTACCCCACGCTATCCTCCTCTCCACTTAGGACAAGTGCAGAGTATATGTTGATCTTGGGCTACAACAATGTTGCCCTCAAGTGGCAAGATGAAGACTAGACCTCCAAATATCTCTTCTCCAACATTATGAAACATGTTGGCCCAAATCATCTCATATGTGATGAGTTGGAAATCACCATCATATGGCATCCAATCAATCATATGGCTCACCTCAAATGGAAACAAATGTTTTGCTGTAGTGGCCACATACTCTCTCATGCTCCCATTAGAACATGGAATGCAAATAATGTGGGAGATTTCTCCCCCAAGGGACACATCCAACCAATGTGCCATTCCCCCCATCATGCTCCCAACAAGTATAAAAACAAAAGCAACATAAGGAACCATAATGAGAACCATGCTTGTTGTCATGTGTAGCAAGGGAGAAGGGAAATGGTCCCTCAATTGTAACCAACGTAGTTTGAACCTCAACTGCAAAAGAGTATGATGAAAAGTGTGGCTTCTCAACCACTTGTTTGTTGTCCTACTCTCCTCATATGTATGGAGGAAGTGAATGATGTATGGTGCAAGGTGAGCGTGTCCTCCAAAATACATTTCCTCCCCAAGTCCTCCTAGGGAGTGGTCACCAATATTTCTCATGGCCTCAAGTAGACCATGGGGTCTAGAAAAAGGAATGCTCCTCCTTGGAGCAACATCCTGTACATGTATGGTTAAGGGATGCATATATACATTATAAAAATAATTATGCAAATAAACAATACCCTTACCATAAGTATTTCTCATGCAAATGAAGTGGCCCAAAGATGAGTCTCCTCTCATCCTCGAAGAGAAAAGAGGTGGTTGTGCTAAATCCTCCAAAGAGTTATGTATCTCCTCCATCTGCACATGATCCATGCATCTCCTCATATGCTGATCTGTCAATATCATGCAAGTAAAATGATTCTTGGAATACTCCACCAACAACTCGGAGCTCCAACATGGATCTATCCTCCATAGTGACAGCATTGATGATCCCTTAGGAAGAACATCTGTCACATGGTCCTCCTTTCCTTTGACATCTCCTATGCAATTTGGAAGGCTTCTATCCTTCCCCTACTGCTTCTACCACAACGCAGAATCTGAAATGAGTGTGGGTAAAGATGATGTTGAGAGAATTCCTCTCTCCTCCTTGAGCCTACCCAAGACTCTCAGTGCTGTAAAAATACCTCCCAAGGTCTCCACTCCTCTGAAATCACTGAATGGTTCCTCAACATGTGAATCATCTCTCATCCTCTGCAGGTCTGGTGGTCTCCTTGGTGAAATGCCTCCATGTAATGAGACATCTTCATCAAGAGTAGACTGTATACATGAATGGAAAAACTTGTCCCTACTCTCACTACGCAATCCAGTCTCCCTCTTAGGTGCATCAACCTCATGAAATAGATAGGAGTGTGTGCTCCTCATCACATGATGTTGGTCATCCTCCCTATCTCCTCCTGGTATCTCCATGGTTCCACACCTTACCATTAATGGCACATGTAGAACATGAGTTGTGCCTTGATCTCCACATATGAGATCCTAGGGAATTTTTTGCAATGATACAAGAATCCCTCTAGTTGGAGCAAGAGCTCCTCTTTCCTCTGCATGAGGTGCTAGATCAGCTCCAGATATAGTAGTGCTATTGACCTCAGCTTTTTCAACATGAATGGGAAATCATCCAATAATGTTGCTGCAAATATGGAATTTCTCCCAAGGTGGAAGTAATTCTTGATCTTCAAAGGCTAAGGAGCATCCCCTTTGCACCACGATAGTGCCATCTCCTACTCCTACAACATCATACAAGAAATGAGAGCAAATCTACCCTTACTCTCCAAAGAAAAACCCAAGCAACAAAAGTTTTTGTTGCTTCCTTATGCTCTCATCATACAAGACATGTGATGAAGACATAGTGAATGCTATGAATGTTGCATCATCACTATACATCCATACTCTTTGCTGCTCCATGATGCCAGCATCTTGCCACATCTTCTCCATCCTCATACCCCTAGAAAGAATGTATGCCAAGTGATGGCCAAACTCCTTCAAGAGTAACCAGCGTAGCCAAGCCTCCTGCTGCCCGATATCATAAATTTGCAAGTAACTTACCAGCTTCTTGCTCACCATCCACATCCACTCAATCAATTGTGGATGTCTCCTTCCACCTTTCATCTTGGTACTCCTCCCATGAGGGCTACCATCATCCCAAATCAGATCTCTGCATTTCATGGGATCTTGAAATGCAATCTTCCCAAGGATCAACTTGACCCTATAAGGACCCAAATAGGTGGTAGGAAAAAACCTCCCATCATGATGTGCATGGCTCAAGAAATTTCCAACACAGTAATGAGAGATGTTATCCATCCAAAGATGTCCTTCATATTCTATCTGCTCCTGTGAGAAGGGAAGAACCTCCTCAAACTGTTGAAGAATCTTGCACTCCATGATGTGTGGGAGTGCACCTCCACTGAAATCTCTCCTAGAGATCTCTTCCTCATTCATGGTCCTCAAAAACCAAATAGGCCTTGGATCTGCTACCAGTAGAAGTCTCTCTTTTAGTTGTGGCATGCTCATTGAGAGAGTGTCATCTAGAGAGAAGAAAGAGTTATCTCCAGATGTCTACTCCTTCTCACTGCTTCCTTCATGGATTCCTGAATGAAGTTGTCCTTTGAGTGCTCACATGAGGAATGGCTCTTCTTTTCTCCATCACTGCTCTTGTGCAACGCAGTGCTATTCGGATGCTCTAGGTCAACTGCATGCAATGATGTAGACCCATCCAAAGTGTTTGCTGAAATTACAAGAGATGGATTTTTAATCATACCTTAGTGAAATGTGGAAGCTCCTTGCAGGGATGCAAGAGTTTCCTCCTCATAAGTTTTGGCCTCCAAAACTGTTAAATATGAATGCTACTCCTCCATGGTCTCAATAGTGCTGGTACATGCCTCATCAACTGGAGGTGAGGGCTCCTCCCTCATTTTTCCAAATCTTCTGATCATTCTTTGAGAAAACTCAGCAAGAGTTGAAACGCTTGCATGGGTTAGATGGCTGATCCACCAAATATTTTCTTCACCTTCAAGGTGCAGCACTGAAACTTCTATAGCCTCTCTGTCTACTACAAGATGTAGCAGGAAGAAATCCTCTAGCTTCTTCAACCAAATCTTTGTTGCACATGTGAGTGATCCATCAAATGGGGACAATAGAAATATATTGCCTCTCATCATCCCATAGTTGTGGGGTCTTCTTTCTTCTTTCATCTGAATAAACTGTGGTAAAGCTAGAGTCTTATTAAAGGCTCTAGGTTTAGCTTGGTATTCAACAAGATACTCATTTAGAATTTTGAATTCCAAGTGTCCTTCATTCTTCATGCCTTCTTTTATGTAAGAATAGGAAGTGCATGGTCCTTCCACTTCTCCTTCTTCCATCTTCTTGACCTCCTTGGAGAGGTCCTCTCTGGATCTGAAAATTGATGAGAGTAAACTCATATTCTTCATCATATTGATATTCTTTGGCTGAGACTCATAGGCTGAGCCAGAGATCATGCTTTGATACCACTGTAATATCCCAAAATTGGGAAAATCTACAACAATGGGGATATCTTAAGATATTCCAAAATTGGAGACCCAACAATATGCAAACACAACAATGGAGTAGCAGTGACAGTCAACTCATAGAAATGTGAGAAATATCCATAGCCATCTTATTAAGTAATAGCAGCAACAAATGAATACAAGACCTTGAGGAAAATTCCACTCAAGATAGGCAATGCTTAGCTTCAAGATACAGGTACATAAATCATGACAAAACACTGCTACACAAATGTGCCCAAGCTATGATTGAGCAGTTTTATAAGAGAAACTACATGCTAACATATGTAAAATACATAGATATATGAATATATGACCCATATAACATTGGGAGTGAAGATCTCAGCTCCCAAAGACTACCTCAAGTCAATCCTGGAAGGATTGGTTGTAATATACAAAATCTGCAAAATGCCGAAGTTGTTGGTAGCAGCAGCAACTCAAGAACTGGAAATGAGTGGAGAAGGCCGAAGATGCTACATCTGATGTAAATACCTCCTCCAATGGATCTCTTTAGTGAAATTCTGATCATATCACTGAAGATCTCACCCTCCAAACATATCTCCAAAGCCCCACAACAAATAGTCACTGGAAATAACGCAGTCACTGAAGCAAACTGCGTTGTAGGGGCGAGGGAAAGAGTTGGCCCAATGCCAAGATCTACAATAAGCTTTGAAACCTTCCTCACTAGCTTCCCAAAGGAATGGAGACTCCCTCCTCTAAAAATCAGCTCCGGAAATGGTGTTTAGGTCCTCCACTGCAACACCCTACAACACAACGTTATACTTGAGAAAAAATAATGTTGTAGCTGTAGGAGGTGTCTTGGCCTTGAGCCTGAATGTGGAGAATGAAGTACAGGATCCTTCAAGAGGCCTGTCTTGGAAGGAGAAGGATTCCTAAGTAGGATATCCTTGTGCTAAGCAGCACTGCAACTCAGCTAAACAGTCGGAGATTGCACAATGTCTGAATAGACAATGAAATCAATAATCCAAATCATCAATAACAATGGCTGCCTTGACGTCCTTTTAAACAAGTGAAAGAACTCTCTCCATGGGCCCCACTCATTAGGGTTTCCTCCACCAAATGTCCTATTCCTCATTCACACTGCGCTGTCTTCCAAAGTGATCCACTCCTCCTATGGCAGCGCTGTTGACTTGGTCAAACCTGACCTTGTCTCCATGCATTTGCCCCTGTTCACACTTGAGGGTGAAAAATAGAGCTACTATGATGATCCCTTTCACATTATGAGGGGTTTTATTTAGGTTTTAAATGAGCATGGGCTCCCTTAGCCATTTATTTGGCTGCTAGGTGATAAAGACAAAATTTTAATATTCCATTTAGCTATGTGCTAAAATGGGAATATTACAGTTAAAACAGTCACCAAGGATGTGGTATCAGAAATTTTATACCTATATATGGGGACTTGGCTTCACCAGAAGCAAGGGGGATCACTGTGTTTATTTTAAATTAATTGGTGACCATGTTATTTATTTGGTCTTGTTTGTGGATGATATGTTGTTGATTGGAAATGTCAAAGAAATAATTCAAGATTTGAAGACCCAACTGTTCTCCAAATTCGACATGAAGGATCTTGGCGCTGCAAACTATATATTGGGCATGGAAATTAAGAGATATTGGACAAAGAGGAAGCTCTGGTTAAACCAGAGGAAGTATGTCGAGACTATATTGTAGAGGTTCAATATGCAGGATAGTAAACCAGTGAATGTTATGATTCTTGTAGGTGTAACGTTGTCTATTGAACAGTGTCCCAAGACACAAGAAGAAGAGGAGGATATGTCCCATGTTCCATATGCAAGTGCAGTGGGTAGCCTGATGTATGAAATTTTCTATACTAGACCAGACATTGCACATGCAGTGAGAGTATTGAGCAGGTTTATTTCAAACCCAGGGAAGGAGCATTAGACAACAGTGAAGCAGGTTTTCAGATATTTGTGTGGCACTAATGATTATGGCTTGTGCTACCAAGGAAGACCAGGATTGGAAAGAGTGTTGGACATTCGTGGTTTTGTTGATGTAGACTGGGCTGGAGATCTGGACCAAAGAAGATCTACAAGTGGGTATGTGTTTAGCCTATTTGGAGGTGCAATCAGTTGGATGAGTAAAATACAGTCTGTAGTGGCTCTTTCAACTATAGAGGCAGAATACATGGCAGCCACTCATGCAAGCAAGGAAGCAGTTTGGTTGCAGAGATTGTGTTCAAGTATGGAGTTGGTGCAACAGGCTATAACGATAGACTGTGATAACCAAAGTGCAATTTTCTTGTCTAAGAACCTTGCTTATCATTCAAAGACAAAGCACATTGATGTTCAATATCACTTTGTGAGATATATGGTTGAGGCTAAAAGGGTGTTTCTAGTAAAGGTGGACACTTTGAAGAATGTTGCAGATGCATTGAAGAAGTCTGTGAGCACTCATAAGTCCTCTTCGTGTAGAGAAAAAATGGGTTTTGCAAAGCTGGGTTAATGACTAAGTTCTCTTGTGGCCCCCTGCGGAAAGAAAACAAGAGGGAGAATGTTGGGTATGTGTTATATTCTTTCCATGACTAGTCATAGGGGGGGCGATAGCTCCATTTGTACGTTGCACCGGGTGTAGCAGGGGGGTCACAGGGAGGGCAACAGCCCCCCCTGTTCGAGGTCTGGTGCAGCGCCTCGAGAAAAAAAACTTTGAACCCTATTTTTCGGTGGGCGGACCCGCCCAAGGTTTTGTGCATGAGTTTGCACATGGTTTTGGGGCATGATGGTTTTCGCCCCCTGGTATTTTGTAGATCTGGTCAAGGGAACTATGGTTATGTTATAATCCAGGGTTACTGGATTAGGGTTTATGTATGCTTTGGCATGTATATATATGTGTTGTAACACTAAAAGGAATATAATGAAAAATCAAGCTGGTCGTCCCGATTTGGGATCCAGGGGAAAATATCTATGTATATTTGTTTTATGTTTTATGCTCTCGCTATTGTTTATTTTCTGTTTTTAATATTCGTTTGCAGATAATTTCTGTATAGGGTTAAAACCTACAATATTCCATGTAACTTTCAAATTTTTGAATTGACTTTGGGTTAATATACTGTGTGGTTTTAAAATTTTAATAATATATAAAGTTTTAAATATATATATATATATTAATTCAATCTTTTATATATTAAAAAACTAATTTTTCAACACATATTAATCATGAACCCACATTCAACCTTGGAGGACATTGGGTGATTTTTACTTTCACAAACCAAACTGGCGAATCCAACAGTAACATTTGTCACAGTCCCATTGGGATAAAACTGAAGAATATTCTGCATGCTAACTAGACTTCCATGTCATCATTTGTACCCATTCTGCAATATTTTTTAGAAATTTTGCATGCTTTAAATGACGATCAACAGACCATAAATTCCTCATCAGAACATGATTTTCAACGAAACAAGTTTCGTTGGATTCCTTGTGATGGGACGGTCGTTTTGAATCTAGTTTGGTGAAATTCCAAGAACTTTCATTTTTTAGCTAATGTTTTCCCCTGATCCAGACTCTGATCACTATTTGGAACTCTCACTCAAAAAGTTCGATCTACAAGAAAGAGAAGTATAAAAGAGAGTGATAGTATATGGAGAAGGATGAAATCATTTGGGAAGACCTAATTAAAATTTTTGGGATATATATCTCTCACACGTACGAAGTTTCTGGGCAGTTGTTGGGGATGAAATTCTGATTCTATTGCATGTCTAAAATTTTGAAGCTAGGGGCCAAAAATATAAAGCTGGGGGTTGAAATTCTAGACTAAAGATGCAACTGGGAAGCTGTCACTTGGAGACTTTGACAGGGATCATCTATTGGAAGCAAGGGATGACTTAGTGTTTGGAGAAGTATTTTTCTAGGTATAAGAGGTCTTGGATTGTCTCATCTTGATTTTAATATACTAGTGGAAGAGTTGGACTAGGTTTTCTCCTTGAAGGAGTTTTTCCATCGTTGAGTGCCTATATCTTGTGTCTCTTTTTCTTGTGGTATTTACATACATATAATCTGGTAATTTCTTGATTAAAGATAAACTAATAAATTAGTAAAAGAAAGCAACATTATTAAAAATTAATTATCAAGAAAGAGGAATCAAACCCTAATTCTCATAAGCATTGATTTCTCAACATGGTATCAAAGCTAAGGTGGAAGAAAGTTGAATATCACTTTGTCGAATATCATTTGAAGAAGGGAAAAGTAGTCTTGGAAGAAAAGGTTACTCCCGCTATGGAAATTTATTTAAATATGGGTCTCAATATCATGCAAATTGCAAGAAGTTGGATTGGAAGGATCATCTACAACCTATCTAGGAGAGTCAAGAGTACTGAAGGATCCTTGGTTTCACTTACAGGTACTCCTGACGATGACAATGCATGGATCATTGATAGTGGAGCCTCAACACATATGATGCGATAAAGTGGACAACTCCATACCCCATCAAGGGAACCATAATCACATGCAGTGGAGTTAGGAGACAACAACAATTATGCATTGAAGGCCTTGGATCTACATCATTGAAGCTGGGAATTGGAGAAAAGCTGTAGAAATTAATGTGTATATTCTAAACTGCTCATGAAATTTACTAAATAACAAAACTAGAAGCTACTTTACTGATCTGCAGAAGTAAATTCACGATCAAGAACCCAAATCATTAACATGCATCAATATTCAAGACACATACACAAGGATTTATCTAGGGGAAATAAACTACTCAAAAACCCTTACTATATGTATTGCATTAATAAAAGAATCTAGATGAATACAATATGCTTGCTCAAGCTTGAGCACAACCCACACATGTATCTTCTATCCTCTGCCGGATTGACTGAACCTAACCAATACTTAGCCAAATTTTCAACCTCAAAGATCTTATTTCATTGAATTTTTCATTGAGTAATAAACCCCTATTTTTTAGGAAAATTCCTCAAGGATTGTGCAATTCATGTAGGCCCATCCTTTGACTGCATGCACCACCTGTACAACTTGGATTAGTTTACAACTAATAGTACACTTCCCTTAAACTCCAATCTCAACTGGGTAACTCGAATTCTTTGCATAAATAAGTTATTTTTGGGTTGATTGATCATTTAACTGGATTACCACTGAGTGTGATTGAAGTTACACTGCACAACTTGAACCTCCACTATTTTCTCCAATAATTGGAACTAGTTTAACTGTCAATAACTCAACTTAAATGAATTATATTGCTAAAATTTAGCAATAAATCATGTAGAACTAAACTCAAGTGTCTTTAACTAGAACTAACTGATTTAAATAAGTGACAAGATCTATGTCACCCTAGTTAAATACCTCCAAGTATTCTGTTGAAATTGAAATTCGAATTTTAATCTAGTTTGACCAAGGCAAAGTCAAATATGGATTTTCTTGTTGCATTTTCAACACTCCTTCTCAGCAAGAAAGGGATTACAAGATACCCCAATCATGCTTCTACGTAACTTGAATTTAGCTCTTGAAAAAGAGTTTTTCAAAATGTATGCATATCGTTCCTTTGTTGAAATTTGCTGCAACAACATGATCCACCTCTACACACAATATTGTAGATGGTGGTACCAGATATCTATGTGCTTGGATCGATCATGAAAATAATATTTTCAGAGATATTTATGCAACTCTGGTTATCACAGTAAATCAAAGTAGGATCCATCATATGACCAAATAACCCAACAATATTTTCTCTCATCTAGATATCCTTACATGCTACTTGACTCGCAACCATATACTTTGTTTCTGTTGAGTTGAGTGACACAAATATCTTCTTCCTCCTATACCAAGAAACTACTGTGGACCCAACATTTAAAATTCCTCCTGATGTGATCTTCCAATCTGATGGACTTCCCTTCCAATATGCATCTATGAAGCCACATAGCTTCACTCCCTCTGTCCATATGTACCATAGTCCAAGCTAAGTGGTGCTTCTGAGGTATCTTAGAACATGTTTAGCAACCCTCCAAAATATTTTTGTTCAATCGAACCATGACTTGTCTCAACTGGTTGACTGGATAACACATGTCTGGCCGTGTGTTCACAAGGTAAATGAGTGAACCCAACAACGGCTTGTGCACAGTAGAATCCACTTCCTCACTTGAAGTGGCATCATGTTTCCTCTAGTTGGTTGCTAGAGGAGTCTCCATGGGTTTGCATCCGTCTATGCAGAACTTCTGAAGTATCTCGTTGGCATACTTTCCCTGAGAGACAAAAAGTTCCCCTTCTCCCTGACATACTTCCAAACTAAGGAAATAGTGCATTAGACCCATGTCCTTCATTTAAAATTCTCTTGCAAGGTTCTCCTTGCAAGACATGATAAGCTATTCATCACTGGTAAAAATAAAGTCATCAACATATAAGAAAATAATCAAAAATTTAACTTCTACCAATATGTGGTAAAGGTTTTCATCTGCTTCACTTTTGGTGAAGCACAAACCGGTGAGGTAGTTATCGATCATGGTGTACCAAACATGTGGTTCTTGCTTCAACCCATACAATGCTCGATTAAGTATGTACACATGCGACCCTTTGTAGAAGGTCTCAAATACTTCATGTTATTCAATGTACACCTCCTCCTCAATAACTCCATTGAGGAATGTTGTCTTCACATCCATCTGGTGGATCTTCCACCCCATCTGTGCAACCGGAGAAAGAATTGATTTGATGGAAGAGTAGCTTCCTACAAGAGCAAAGGTCTCCTCATAATCAATCCATTCAATATGAGAGTACCCCTTGGCCACAAATATGGCCTTGTGCTTCTCTATGCTTCTGTCGTTGCATAATTTACCTTCTAAATCCATCTCGAAACTACCAACAATTTTTCTGTTGGTCTTGGAACCACTTCCCAAACACTGTTCTAGAAAAATGGAATCATATTCATCTACCATACTATCAATCCATAAAATTTTCTCTACTGCTTCCTCGAATGAGGCTAGTTTTATCTCTACTAGCTCAGTCATCAAAGCCATGTAGCCAATTTACTAATCTAGTGACCTCCTCTGCCTGGATTGTGATGTGGGTGATCCAACATTCTCTATATCATCCTGCAATAATATTTCAGCTTCCCAAGTCTGTTTTCTTCCTTCTCTAGATGTCTCTGCTTGAGTAGTTGTCTCCACTCACTACTCCTCTTCTTGTGGTTGCTCCAAAACTTATGAGGTTCTTGCTTTGGAGTCAAAAGCTCTTGATATGCATGCAATTGAAGCTCCCTCTCAAGACATCACTTAATTGCCTTTTCCTCCTCGAACTTCACATCTCTACAAACAATTGTCATCCTAAGAGATGGCGAGTACACATGATAGTTGTGAGGTGTATCAATGTACCCCATGAATTTCCCCAACTCTGCTGCAGGCTCTAGAGTTTTCATTGTTTCCTTGGAGACATGAAAATATATTGATGCTCCAAAGATCCTAAAGTGTGACACATCCAGTTTCTTCCCTGAAAAATCTTCTTTTGGTGTACTCATCTGAAGAATTTGATGAGGACTCGTGTTCTGGAAATATACTTCCATGTTGCATGCTTTGACTCTCAAGTGCAGAGGCAGGCCCTAGTCATGCAACATCGTCATTTCTTCTCCCAAAATACTTTTGTTCTTCCTCTCATCTTTGCACATTTTTTTTTAAAAATCATTCGATATGTACTCACCACCGTTATCGCTCCTAAGAGCCTTTACTTTCTTGTCAATTTCTTTCTCAAAAAGTGATTTAAATTGAACAAACTTGGAAAATACCTGGTCTTTCTTCTGCATGAAGAAAATCCAACACTTACATGAGAAATCATCTACAACTATAACATAATACATGTGCTTGGAATTGGAGGTTGTCGAGAAAGGTCCATAGACATTAGACTGGATCCTTTAAAGGATTGCATGCGCCCTACATTCCTAATCATTGAAGGTGGCTTTTATGTACTTCCCCAAGGTACACCCTTTGCATGTATTATGTTGCTTTAATAATATATTGGGTAGGGATATGGTGATCTGTTGAATGATATTCAAAGCTACATGTTGCAAATGGCCAAGTATTATATGCCATAATTCACTGAAATCTCGACTCTACACCTTCTTCGCCTTTGTGCTCAGAGGAACACAATATTCCACATCCAAATTTTAGAGGTTCTTTACTTGAACCACAATCTGGTTCCCCTAGTAGCCACGGTTTTATAACGCTGCGACAAAAACTAGATTCTTCTTTAGACCTAGTACAAACATCACATCCTTGAGTTCGAGAGGGGAGCCTGACTCCCTTTGAAAGGTGATTGTGTCGATTCCAGTCTCGCTATACCTTCCATTATCTCCCATCTCAATGTGCATCTAGAGATATTTCTCCTCCAAGTCACTGAAAAAATATTTGTTCCCCGTCATATGGAACAAGGCATCGCTTCAAGATACCATACACTTCCCATCATTTTTTTTGGCATGCATGAAATGAGGGTGAAGTCAAGTTCGAATTGTGAATCGAAATATTCACGTGTCGCTCCTCCTGAGGTCTTCTTTCTTGTATTCTTGTGTGGGAATTGTCTGGCCTAATGCGTGAATTCATGATAGTGAAAGCACTTGATTCTGGAAAAGTATTTCTTCTTTCCCCCTTGGCTAGATTCTACTTTGGATTGGGATTTATTCCATTTCCCTTTATTTTCCTTTCCAACCAAGGCACAGGTCTCCTGATCCTCGGCCTTAGATGAAGTCTCGTCTCTGGTATTCCGACATAAGATTAGACCATAATTGCTCCTAGCTTGGTAGTTTCTCTCTACCAGTTACCGAATATTGATAACTATGCAAGCTATTGGGAAGTCCCAAAAGGGTTATATATACCAAGTCTTCTTCTGGGACATTAACACCGACCCCACCAAGTTCATCAAGACATTGTGTAAACCTTCTTAGGTACAATGGAATTATGTCATTATTTTTCATCTTGATACTTTGAAGCTTGTCCTTGATTGCTAGCTTCCCATGGTCACTATTGTTCTCGAACAACTATGTCACTGTTTTCCACATTAGGAAAAAAGTCTATTTCTTGTTGAGATTCAAGACAATATGGTCCCATACTCACTCCAGTAAGATTCTCCTCGATTTTTCCACATCCTTCTTCCACTGAGAAAGATTTTGGGCATTAAATTCTTGGCATTTTGCTACATCTGACTTGATGTATTCTAGTAGCCCATTGTCATCCAATACTACCTCCATGTGGTCCTTCCATGCCAAAAAAATTTTGGTGCCTTCCAAGGCATACTCGATCCTGAGTCCAATGAAATCCAACTTCTCTATCCTAGAGAAAACCTGTAACACTAATCTTCAAATTTGAATCTCCTACAAATACAAATTCGAAATATCTTCTCTATTGTGAAGCTAGCTATGATAACATGTAGAAATTAATGTGTAGATTCTAAAATTCTCATGAAATTTACTAAATCACAAGAATAGACGCTACTCTACTGATCTACGAAAGTAAATGTAAGATCGAGAACGCAAATCATTAACATGCATAAAGGTTCAACACACATACAAAAATATCTATCTAGGAGAAAGCAACTGCTTAAAACCCCTTACTATTTGTATTGCATTAATCAAAAAATCTAGATGAATACAATATGATTGTTCAAGATTGAGCAGAACATGCACCTATATCTTCTATCATCTACCTTAATGACTGAACTTGATCAATACTTAGCCAATTTTTCAACCCTCCAAGCTCTTATTTCCTTGCGCTGTTCATTGAGGAATTAACCCCTATTTTTTAGGGAAATTCCTCAATTTGATTGTGCAATTCATGTAGGCCCATCCTTTGACTGCATGTACCACATGTACAACTTGGATTAGTTTACAAATGATAGTACACATCCATTTAAATCCAATATCAACTCGGTAACTCAAATTCTCTGCATGCATCCGTTATTTTTGGGTTGATAGATTAGTTAACTAGATGACCACTGAGTGTGATTGAAGTTACATTGCACAACTTGACCCTCCACTATTTTCTCCAACAGTTGGAACTAGTTTAACTGACAATAAATCAACTTAACTGAACTAGATTGCTACAATTTAGCAATTAATAATGTAGAAATGAAATCAAGAGTCTTAAAATTGAATTAAATGAGTTAATTGAGTGATAATATCTATATCACCTCTGTTAACAACCTCCAAGTATTCTGCTGAAACTGAAATTCAAATTTTAATCTAGTTTGACCAAGGCAAATTCAAAACTAGATTTTCTTGCTGCATTTTCAACAAAAGCTACACCTCAACAACATCCTTTATGTCCTAAGTTTTAAAAATAATTTACTTTTAATTTATTGTTTAGAAGATAAAGGAGATAGGGTTACTTTAGTATATGTTAAATTTTTTGTTTGGGGAAAATATTTAAATATTGAAAAGGAAAAGGTTATCAAAGTTCGTGAAGGAAGACTACATAGAGTTATAATACCATCTCCTCAATCCCAAGTTCACATGACGATCAAACCTATCAAACTTTGGCATAGAAGATATGGGGATATTCATTACAAGATAACACCATATCTTAGTCAAATGATAAATGGCATCCCCAACATCAAGGAATATCATGAAGGAGTGTGCAAGTGATGTGCTTCAGGAAAGAATAGTAGGAAACCTTTTTCAAGTAGTGATACAAGGTCTATGGAGATACTAGACCTAATTCATTCCGATGTATGTGTGCCAATGTCTAATAAATCTCTTGGAGGCGATATTTAATATGTGACCTTCATTGATGATCACTCTAGAAAGACATGGCTCTATCTTCTCAAGGCAAAGGATGAAGTATTTGAAAATTTCAAGGAATTTAGATCCGAATTTGAGACTTTAATCGAAAGAAAGATAAAAACTTTGAGATTTGACAATGGAGGGGAATACACTTCAAAAGATCTGATTGCATATTGTAAAGAAGAAGTATTAAGATGGAGCTCATTTTTCCCTACAACCCCAAGAAAAATGGAGTTGCAAAAAGAAATAATAGAACCACTGAAGAATGCATAAGGACTATGATATTTGATCAAGATCTACCAAAATTTATCTAGGGAGAAGCAACCATGACAACTATATATATACAAAATAAAAGTCCTCATGTAATCCTTGATAATGTGACACTGAAGACATATTCACATGGAAGAAGTCATGTGTAGACCATCTCTGAATATTTGGGTGTCCCGCATACATCCATGTTCCAAAAGACAAGCAAAAGAAGTTGGACTTTACAAGCATAAAAGGGATCTTCATTGGTTATAACCTTTCATCAAAGTCTTATAGGATCTACATCAAGGAAGTAAGACAAATTAAAGTTAGCAGGGATACACATGTTTGCAGACTCAAGAAAACTCTATATGACTTGAAGCAAGCTCCTAGGGCTTGCTATGTTTGAATGGATGCATATCTCTTAAGGATTGCGTTCATAAAAATTTCTGTCAATGAAAACCTCCACATAAAGATAGTGAAGAAAGAAACTGTCATTATACTACTATATGTGGATTATTTATTTATTGTAGGTGTGGATCACAAAATTCTAGAATGCAAGAAAATGTTGGCAACATAATTTGAAATGAAATATTTGGGACTAATGTAGTATTACTTGGGTTGAATTTCCCTAATCTAGTATATTACTTGGGTAGAATTTCCCTAAAGCAGTATTAATTTTTGGGAAAATATTAAAAAGAGAGGTTTCCTCCGACCTAGCTAGTGTCCCTTATGCAAAGCATCCAAGGAATCTATAAACCACCTTTTTGTATCCTCCCTGGTTTCTTCTCAAATCTCGTTTTATGTTTATAATTATCTTTATGTTGATAAGAAATGACATGGTGAATATTTTAAAGAAGCTTGACAAGAATCGTGGCATGTCATTAATCCAAAAAATCTTAGGAATCTCCCGTCAATCATTTGCTTGGGAATTTGGTTAGATAGAAATTATTTAATTTACCAGGAAAAATCCATGAACCTCGACCAAAGTGTTGCTCAAGTGACTACTATTTATGAATTTATCTTTAAATATGTAGTGTCAAACATGGTACGTGTAGTGGTTGAAGAGAAAATTGATCATTCCTGCCCATGGGCTTAATTTTTCGGATCCTCCCAAGATGGAAGGTATGGAGGAGGTGTTATTTCACACTAAAATGATAATCATGTATTCAAACATAAATTCGATTTGGGCTAGGGTACAAACAACTTTTCCGAGGTTATGAGTCTTAAGATACTTTTTATTTTTGTTGTAGAAAAAGATTGCTGACAACTTCAAGTTTTCAGGAGCTCTCTTATCTTGGTCAGTTGGTTTAATGAAAGCTCCATATGTCATATACACACACTCAGCCCCATTTTTCAAGAGGTTATTTTGGTAAACAAAAAAAATTTGAGTATATTTCTAGTCATCACATCTACAGGGAGAGGAAAATAGTTGCTGATGAACTTTCCAAAGAGGGCACGCAACAAGTTTTGGGGGTCTTGGCATATATCCAAGAAGATCAATGACGACAACTATGAGTATTTCCACTGGCCATTTGTAGAAAATATCCAGGAGGTGGAAGCTCATGAAGCTTGATAAAATTTCTTTTTGCTACAAGTATTTTGATCTATAGTTCTTCATTGCTACTTATATTATGCCTTTTGGACATGAAACTTTTTATAAATAGAGTGATTGTTTTATAATTTTATCTAGATAGGGGCTAATCTTGGAGCTGGTATCAACTATGTTTTTTTATCGTTTGAGTTGAAAAAAATTACTTTATGCTATGATAGATATTAATTTTGGGACCATTTTTCATTTGTAGAAAATCTTGTTGATGGATATATGACACATGTAGCACGTAATTTTCATCTCTCTATTAATGAAAATTACAATTTTTCCTAGGGGAAAAAGTGATTTTAAAGTTTCAAATATAACCCAAAAAATTATATAACTTAATAAAATTAATAAAATTAAAATTCAACATTGTAAATAATACTAATAAACATTTTTCACATACATATATTTTTTATAAGGGTAGAGAGGGTAATTTCGGAATCATTATATTAACATAGGAAGCATTTACATTGCTAGCAATTATTCAAATTCCCAAGTTTCCTTGTCCTGCTAATATGGAAACCAAACCAAAGGAAGAATTGGAGATTTTCGATCAAAAGTCTCAAAACCAACTTAGTTGCTTTAACATAGTGGTTGACAAGTATACAAAAATGAGGCTTATCAACCAAGTATAGAGAAGTTAAAACCTAGAGAAACACATAACTAAAAGGGAACAAAAAATAGAACATTGCTACCAAACACAACCTTGAAGTATCACGAATGTAGAATTGTAGGTGTTGCTTGTTTAGGATTGCACAGGGGAGGTGGCTCCATGCACAGAAGAATTTTAGTCAAAATTCACTCCATCCTTTCATCCATATCTGTAATATCGCAAAATTGGAAAGACACAAATATAGAACATATGCACAATTCCAACTACGGTAAAATAAGAATAAAACTTGTAGAATTGGAAAAATGCCGGAATACATAAAAACATCATACATAGGAGCAGAAACTGCTAAACCATATCATTAATATCACAACAAATGAATGTACAGAGTGCTCTAATGAATGCACTCAAGCCATCGAAATATGGTTGAAACAATTCTAAATCCTAGCACTGGAAAGTATGAACTTCTGTTGTGAAGAATATATATGTGCGAGAGGCTGTTGGAGTTCTTAGAAAGATCCAATATTTTAACCACAGACTCTACTGAAAAAACCCAGAAAAACCTAGAAATGGTTTGGCCAAATATTGAGTTTGGAATTTCAACCCATTTTGGGTTGCACACTGCACCCCTGCTGGCTGAGTTACACACTCCCTAGAGACAAATGTTGATCTAGGGCTGAAATAATGGTCTATATGCTGCAATAGAACCCACACATTTCACTAACTGAAGGGTTGGTCCCTTCTCCCGATTCCCAACCTCAAAACTTGAGTTCTAGCTCCTTCACTGAATATGCAGTTGTTGCATGCACAACTGCTGGGAAATACTGCGCTGCCTAGGAGGGTTGATGGTGTAGCCTGCTGAAAGATAATACAATGTTGATCCAAGGTTGCTGAAGTGATCCCCAGAGTGAAAGAATAATCCCTCAAAGGATTCCAAGATGAGTTTCTTGGAACTTCCTCTTCTCCTCAAACCCTCACTGCAAAATTATGCAATTCCTGTAGGAAATGTTGCTGCATAGGAGAATAGATGGATGGCCTGATGCCGGATATGTCAATGAAACTCCCAGAATACTGAAATGGATCCATAGTGTGAAGGTATGATCCATCCACAAGTTTCTCAGCTGAAGTACTAAGCATTAGGGAATTTTGGAGGTTCAAATGGGCCTCCTAAGGAAATTATAAAAATAATAGTGAAAAAATCAAATAAGATTTGATGACATCATCAAATTTTAGAGGGAAAAAATGAAAACTACTTTTCAACTTATATTGACCTTATCTCCCAAAGTTTTACTCCGTCCCCGATAGGAGCATCGTTGGATGCGGAATTTACCCTTCATCCAAGGAAGGGCCTATTGTTGCATACTTTCGATGTGTTTTACTACATGAAAAATTGGAAATACATAAAAAAACGTGATTACAATCATGTTTTTTATGTACTTCTAATTTTTCCTATAGTAGGACCCATTGAAAGTATGCAACATGGGTACTCTTTGGATGAGGAATTCAATTTCGCATCCAACGAGTACCCCGCTCGAAATTTGAGTAAAAACTTTGGGAGATAAGTTGAAAATATGAGTTGAAAAAGTAGTTTTTTCATTTTATTATTTTTTAATATTTTTACTTTTACTCCAAAATGGTGAATCACTCCACAGGATGACATCATCATATTGAATCCTATCGTTTTATAAAGTTTATTTTGGTTGTACATTTTTCTTAGAGGCCCATTTTAGACCTCAAAATTTCCCCTAATGAACAACTACAACCTCCCAACTCTCAAACCCAAGTTCAGGAATGCGTAATTCCTGTAGCTGGAAGTGTAGATGAGAGTGGCTGAAAATGACATTGTTTTTCGGATGATGAATGCTGCCCAAGAAAACCTTCCCAGAGTAGGCACTCGAAGTGCCCCATGGGTAAGGGTGGGATTCTTGCTCGGGAACACCTGATGCTAAACAGCTCAACAAACTTAGCTAAACAGCTGAAGCATACAAAGAAATGTCTTACGACACTCAACAATAAAAATATAAACTCTCCTACTTTGCTTCCCTCATCTTCATTTTATGGTTGTGAGCCTTCCTTAGCCTTGTCCCACCTCATAAATGCGCTGCACATGTTGACACTAGCCTCCATAAATACTACGTTTTCCTCCATGATCTCCATCACTACTAAAATTACTCTCCACTTCCTCCATTATATGTGCATTTAATGCACCACTTCCTCCATCATCTCTGCAATTTCTTCTCCACTATCTCCATAATCTTCCTCATTAATGCTCTATGACCTCTACTCTTTCTTCATTATTATGTTGCTCCACTATTTAATTAACCCACATTCACACTATAGAAGTGGATTTTATTCATCTACTGGGTTTATGGGTCCCTCTACTCTTTTATTTACTTAACTAAACAATAAAAGTAAGAAGTCTAATGTTCCAATTAGCTGATGGAAAATTTGGAATATTAAAATATCTTGATAGAGTAGTTGAAGCTCCTCCATGTGAAGGAGTAATTTATCCCTGCTATCATTACACTCAAACAATACCTTTCCTAAGAGTTGCTTAATGTGCCAATAGAGTTCAATGGTGTGTAGGCATTGATTTTTCCAAGACCGAGCATTATCCAAGTCTAAGACCCATTCTGAAATTGTAGCCATAACATCTGACTCTGATAGGCTCTATCTATATTCAATGACCTCATATTTTTTTAAGCCCCGTGTTAACCCTAAAACCATTTATTAAGCCCTAGATATTGAGTGATTACATTTCTATTGCTATACTGATAAGACCTAGTCTTAGAATCATCAAATACTACCTTGTACAATGTATTAATTGTAAAAGAAGGTACCACCCTCAAAGAGGATGATAATTATTGGCAGTTTATCATTTTTAAGGCCTAAGTATCATAACATTTGGTATCAGAATTCATGATCCTAGGGGTTTGCTGCCTAAACAAGTTATCGTGGCATTTTTGCTATAACTATTTTTTGGAGTTTTTAGATGTTGAAACTTGGATAGTGTTGAGAAGACATCTTGAAAAATATCTAGTTCAAATTTCATATCTTTGGTAACTATATTTTCATAAATATATTTTAAGGAAGTTAGGTTTTCTAAATGCTCTCGAAATTTGTCTTGAACATGTCAGTTCGTCATTTTCACTATAACTCTTTTTTTTGTCAGGTTTTATACCATGAAACTTTTACCATGTTGAGGTGAAATTATGTTGAATATCTAGTTCAAATTTCAAATATTAGTTCACTAATTTCAAATATATGCTCTAAGGAAGTCCAGGTTCCTCAGTGCACCTGAAATCAATTTCCAAAAGGTTGATTTTACATTTTCACAATAAATTTTTTTTCTGATGTTTCAAATAGTGAAACTTGGACCATTTTAAGGAGAAATATCAGGGAGTGTTTGGTTCAATTTTCAAAATTTCTCTCGCTACTCTTTCAGAGTTATATTCTATGAAAGTTAGGTTTTGCGAACAATCCTAACATTTAAATTTTAAATAGGCCAACTTGGTGTTTTTGTTATATCTTACTGTTTGGGTCTTTTTAGTTTGTGAAATATTTAGGAATTTCATGAGACATATAGAAATACCTCAGGTATGAATTTTAGAATTGTATTTGCAGAATTGGACACATGGCACGCCATACAGTTTTTCTCATGGGAATATGCAAAAAATAAGGAAATTTTGGGAAATTTACCATAACTTTCACTTGACACATCAAATTTAGTTCACACCAATGGAATTGTAGAAAATACATATCAAATTATTTATATAAAACAAATTTATTGATCCAGAAGGGCTGAAATCTCATAGATATATCAATAAAACTTCAACCATTTTGATATTCTCCAAATTAAGGTACATAACTTACTAGTGACCTAAATGTTGATTAGAAGATCCCTTTTTTTGTGACTAAAAGTTGTGATAAATAAGAGTGCTATTATTATTTTCCAACATGTCTCCACAGAGAGCTACTACACCAATTAAATCTAATGAAGGCTCATCCTTGACTCATGAAGAAAGTGAAGACTTAGAATTTAGGTTATCTCAATTAGAGATGAAAGTTAATGAATTGAATGGTAGTATGTTGACAAAGGTGGATTTATAAAGTTCTCAAGAAAAAGAAAAAGAAAAATGGGATGAAGATGAATGAAAATAAGGAACGAATAAAAAATAAGATGAATGAAAATAAGGAAGGAATATAGAAGAATATGAAATAAAATGAGGAAGGAATAGAAAATAAGATGAATGAAAGTAAGGAAGAAATATAGAAGATGAATGAAAATAAGGGTGAAATACAAAAATCCCTAATTTCCATGGAAAATATTCTCTTGGAGAGGTTTCCTAAAAGGAATGTGGAGATAAAAAGAACTCATGACATAAGGAGAAGCATGATGTTGAGAATTAATCTCATAGGGTGAGTACGCTATCACAATCGGAGAGAAAAAATATTGAATTGTAGAACCATAATCATGAATTTTACATCCAAGATCCACATCATCAGGGCTTCAAGTCTGCACCAAGGAACTATAATATTCCAAAATAAATATGATTAATTTGGATGGTAATGATCCTATAATATGAATATCTTATATGGAGTAATAATTTTATCTACACCAAGTGGCATCCTTACGAAAGACAAATATTACATCCCTATTTTCAGAAGAAAAAAAAAAAAAAGACCAACATGTATGGTATTAATGGATTTGTGAAAGAGAAAAGGATTATGTTATATATTGGTCCATTTTTATAGAGGAATTGATAGCACATTATGGGGATATTAAGAGAAAAATATTCTTTAGTCAATTAGTAAATCTTCGACAAAAAGGTTTATGATAGAGCATTAAAGGAAAGAATCAAACATGAGGTGCATCTCTTTGCACCTAAATCTATAGATCATGATTTTAGTATGGTTAGAAAATTTGAAAGTAAAAATATTCCCACTAGAAAATTGGTAACTAATAATTATAGAAAATATCATGCTCCCTCTCCTAAATTGACAAGATTGACTCCTTGGCAAGTGGCCAAAAGAAGTGAAAAAGGGACCATGTTTCAACTATTACAAAAAGTACAATACATGGCATACATGTAGCAAGAAGAAATTATTCTACATAATCTATGAACAGGAAGAAGATCGAGAATTGGAATTAATTAGAAGATCCATACATAGAAGAGTCTACTCCAACAATATCCTATCATGCATTGGCTAGCATCAATAATCCACAAGCCTTCAATATAGAATAATATATCAAAAAGAAAATTGTAATATTGTTGATTGATTTAGGTAGTACCCATAATTTCATCACTGCATATAGGTGAGTATTTGTTGGAAAGTACCATGATTACAATACAAATGGGTGGTGTTGATGTTGTATTAGGGGTCTAATGGTTACAATCATTGGGAGAAATGACCTTTAATTTTCAATATCTCTTCATAATATTTACTTCAAAAGGAAAGGTAATTGACCTTATATTTATCCATGGGAAACCCTCTAAAGTGATAAGCTCTAATGGAATTAAAAATGTACTTAAAACGAGGCACCATGGTGTAAGGGAACAATTATTCACTAAATGGTCAAATATTTTTATTATCTATGTCATGGGATCTCCATAAAGCTATCAAAAATCATCTCAATGTCTTTGAATTAAACCCCAAGTGTCTTCCACCTAATCGAGATCATTACCATTCTATTCATTTGCAATCAAGAAGTGTAGCAATAATATATGAAAAAATTCTTGAAACAAGGATTAAGCAACCAAGTAACCCAACAAATATGGAGTACATCATCAAATATAATAACCTACCAGTGGGAGAGATGACATGAGAAGATTACTTATTCTTATAGAATCACTAGAAGTTAGTCAAGTGTTGAGGGAAACACTTGTTTGAAGTGAAGGGGAATGTTAAGCCTAGATTATCCTAATGTTAACCCTCAAACCCGTTATTAAGCCCTACTATATATTGATGCAGCTACTGCTGCAAAATATTCAGAATACACGTAGAGCCCTATGGTTTTATGGCCCACACAAATGGTGACCAATCGTAGTGAATCTTAACCTTCACAAATTTACCAACTTACCTCCCCATTGTTTCACATATTTAACACCTTTCGCAATATTGTGATTTTGCGATTTTGCAACTCGCAGCGAAATCCCTATCGCACGTCACAACTTTTAGAGTTTAGCAGTAACCATGCTCCTTATCCTATGCGATCTGTGATCACATCACGCCACCACCTCCTTTCTTTATAAAAATCGCAACTTTAATTTCTTACCGTGTGATGTCTTAATAATAACCGCTAAAATCATCAATGTGCGAAATCTCGTTGGGTGCGATTTAAGCTCCACTATTGATCTCGGCCAGATCGACGGTCCCGTTGTGCCTTTTCTGATCTGCTTCGCGTCGCAACTCAATAAGATTATCGTGTAAAGTCTTAAAATGTAAAAATAAAATTTGTGATGCGCAATGGCCGATGTACGAACTTCAAAGCTTGCTCAAATCAATAACTTCACATAAACCTTTTACAGAGAAACCTTGCTGTGTGCGGTGTGATGTCCTTCATTCAACAGAGGAATAAAAAAAAGATGATAGTTTTAAAACAGACAGACAAATTAAAGTAAAAATACACTTGGAATTAACAGGTAGAAAAAAAATACACAGAGCCGAGCCCTTGATGGATGAATTCTACATTGATTCTCCTCTATATCCACTCCTCTATCACACCTCTCACACACTTCTCTCACACCTATTCCACACCTATTTCTCTCTATATCACCTCACACCTATTCACGCTTATTTATCTACCTGAAATCAGTTCTTTGATATTCTATTAGCTTTCTGTTGAACCACTCTAACAAGCAAATTCTATCCTATCAAATTCTATCCTATCCTCATGATCTAATCTATTTGGCTTAATCTCTTTGCAGGGGGAACCAATTTTCTACTTTTATTCCTATTTAATCTATGAAATAAAAAAAAACTAACTCCTCTCAATTAAAACTTAACAAAATATTAATAATCAAAATTTCCACCTTTTGTTAGCCACAACATGTGAACACACAATCACATTGCTGGCTAAATCTGGATGCACTTGCATCAGACTCTCGGGGAAGAAAATATTGATCCATCAATATTTCAGTATATGCATTAAACTTATGTAACTCTGTTGTTGTAATCCAATTGGCATCTTCCATTGGTTGTCCTTTCCATTTAACTAGATAATAATAATAGGTTTGACCACTGGTCTTCTTTTTTGATCTTTTCTCCAGAATGGCTTCCACTTCTTTCTTTGCTATCTTTGGCATCTGTTCCTTCCAATTCAAAGTCTAGTCCTCCTCTTTTGTAGGTTCTTCTTGTAGTTCTTCCTATGTTCCTTTTTATGGGTACAAATCTGCAACATTAAAGATGGGTGATATCCCAACTCCTGCTGGTAACTCAATCTCATATGCATTTGATGAAAACTTCCTCAAATTTCTGCATGGCCCTATCTTTTTTCATTTTCAGTTTGTTATACATCCCGACTGGAAACATTTCCTTCCTCAAATAAACCATGACTAAATCATCTACTTGAAACTCCCTTTCAGTCCTCTTCATATCAGCCCTTTGTTTATACTTTTCAGTGTTTTTCTGTAAGCTTTGCTTGAAATCTTCTTGCAACTTCTGTATATGTTCTAAAATTCTTCAGCCTTTGCACTCCTTCTCTCTTGTTTGCTCAAATATCTAAGTTCATACACACCTCTTGGATGCATTCCCAAAAAAAATTGAAACAGACTCATCCCATTACTCCAGTTAAGAGTATCATTATAGGAAAATTCAGCTTGAGCAAGTGCTAAGTCCCATTGCTTTGGATTTTTGTAAACCAAACTCCTTAATATGTTTCCCAAGCTCCTGTTCACCACTTCAGTTTTTCCATCCGTTTGAGGATGATAGGTTGAACTAAAAATGAGGTTTGTACCTAACTTCTTCTGTATAGTTCTCCAGAAGTGTCCTACGAACTTTGTATCCCTGTCTAAAACAACATTCATAGGCAGTCCATGTAATCTTATAACTTTAGAGAAAAACAAATTTGCAATGTGTGTTGCATCACTATTTTTCTTACAAACAATAAAATGAGGCATTTTAGAAAACCTATCTATGACAACATAGATAGAATCATGTCCTCTTTGAGTCTTCGGAAAACCTAAAACAAAATACATGTTGACAGCATCCCAAGGTCTATTGGGTATTGGCAATGGCTGATATAACCCAGTGTTTTGGCTCTTCCTTTGGCATGTTGACAAATCCTGCACTTCTCAACAAACTTTTGATATCAGTTTGCATTTTTGGCCAATAATAAAAAGCAATTACTTGAGAAAATGTTTTGTCCCGTCCAAAGTGTCCATACAATCCTCCACTGTGTTTTTCCTTAATCATATTTTCCCTCATGGAGCACTTAGTTATACATAGTTTATTAAACTTGAACAACAATTCTCCTTGAATTAGGTAATCCAACCATTGGGTTCTATTATGAATCACATTATTTTTAACAGTTGCATATATTTCTTTAAAATCTGTGTCTTCCTCATACATATCAATCATCTCTTCAAACCCCAAAATGCCAATCTTCAATTCCTGCATAACCAAATTTACTCTGCTCAAATCATCAACAACTTTATTTGACTTACCACTTGTGTGTTTGATTACAAAGCTAAAAATCTACAAAAAATCCACCCACTTAGCATACCTTTGGTTCAACTTTGGCTGATTATTTATGAATTTCAGTGCATGGTTATCTCAATACAACACAAATTCTTTGGGCAACAAATAATGCCTCCATTTCTTCAAAGCCTGCACAATAGCATAGAACTCCTTATCGTAGGATGAATAATTCTTCTTGGCCTCATTTAACTTGTCATTGAAATAAGCTATCGATCTTTTCCCTTGACTCAAGACAACTCCAACTGCTATCCCACTATTATCAGTCTCAACTTGGAATATTTTATCAAAATTTGTCAAAGCTAAAACAGGCCTTTCAGTGATCTTCTTTTTCAACAACGTGAAATTCTGATCTGCTGCTTTTGTCCACTTAAATGGATGGTTTCTCTCCTTTATTGTTTAAATCATTGGTTCACATATCTGACTAAAACCTCTTATAAAATTTCTGTAAAATATTGCAAGATCATGAAAAATCCTTACCTTAAATACACTTCTCGAAGTTAGCCAATCCAGTATTACCTGGATATTTTCTGGGTCCATCTTCAAGCCTTCTTCTGAGACTATAAATCCCAATTAAATGATCTCCTTCTTCATGAAACTACACTTCTTCAAATTTATAAGCAGTTTCTCCTTTTGCAAAGTATTCAACACCAGCTTGACATGCTCCAAATTTTTTTCCTTACTCTAACTGGAAATCAGAATGTCATCAAGATAGACTATCACAAATGTTCTTGCATACTCTTTCAAGACCTCGTTCATTAGTCTCATAAATGCGCTTGGTTCATTAGTGAGCCCAAAAGGCATCACTAACCACTCATACAACCCACTGTTGGTCTTAAATGCAGTCTTTCATTCATCACATTCTCTAATCCTTATTTGATGGTATCCACTCTTCAGATCTATTTTAGTAAAATAATTTGACCCACTTAAACAATCCATCAAATCATCTATGCATGGAAATGGAAATCTATACCTGATAGTGATCTTGTTTATGGCTCTGGAATCAATACACATGTGCCACTCCCCTCCTTTCTTTAGACTAAGCACGGCTGGTATTGCACATGGGATAAGGCTTTCTTTGATCAACCCTTTATCTAAAAACTCTTGTACCTGTCTTCCAACTTCTTCATTTTCCCGAGGGGTCATTCTATATGCTTCTTTTTTTGGTAAACTTGCACCAGGTATTAAATCTATGTGATGATGGATACTTCTGATTGGTGGCAATTTACTTAGTAATTCATCAACAACTACATAAACATAATCATCTAACATATTTTTAATTTCCACAGGAAGATTGTCTAAATTAGTAGAAGTCAAAATTACCTTGGGTTTACCCACAACAGAAAAATGCATTTCTTTCTCCTTCTTGACTTCTTACAGCAATTCCTTTCCACTAATCAGCATAAAATTATTCCCAGCTACTCCTTTGTCTCTTCATCCATCAAAGGTAGCAATGTGTGCTTCTTTCCATCCTTATTTATGGTATAGGTATTCCTTTTGCCATCATGATTGGATTTTCTGTCAAATTTCCAAGGCCTTCCCAGTAATACATGGTACACGTCCATTGGAATTACATCACACAATATGACATCCTTATATGTATCGATCTGTATCTCTACTTTGCACCGATTTGTCACCAAAATATGATGTCAACTATGTAGCCACGCCAACTCTGTAAGGAGTAGGGTGTACCATCTCAATCAACCCCAATTTCTCAACCATCTATGTGGAAACAATATTATCAGTTCTTCCACTGTCAATCACAACTTTGCAACACTTTTCCTTAGACTTGCATACAATCTTGAATAAGCTCTTCCTTTGAGCTGGCTCATTTGCTTCCTTCTTTTCCTTAAGCAATACTCTTTTGAGCAATAGAGACTCTCCTACCTCAGGTGGCTCTTCTTTTTCTGTGACTTGGGGATTTTCTTACTTTGCCTCAGCTACATTCACATTTCTCTTATTTATTGGTTTGTTATGAGGACAGTCCCATGATCCATGTCCCCATTCTCCACATGTGTAACACCGAATTTCTCTTCCTCGGCCTCTACATCTGGGTCTAAATCTCCCTCTAACAAAGTCTCTTTTCTACGACAGCCTGCTACTCTAACCTCCTTCTTCAATCTAAGAGTGATGAAATCTTGATCTAAAAGTTCCTCTTCCTCTTGCTGGACTTTTACATCTATTCTTCTGAATTTGTTTCCTCAACATTTTCTCCTCTGCCTTCAAAGTTTCTTGGTAGGCATCCTCAATTGTCTTCAAACTCAACAAATTGATTTCATCCCGTATGTCATACCTTAAACCATTGATGTATCTAGCTACTTTCTCCATATCATCTTCATCATGTCCTGCTCTAATGCTCAGCTTGTAAAACTCCTTTGTATACTCCTTGACAGTCATTCCTTTATGCCTCAAATTCTACAACTGTTTGAAAAGATTCAATTCATAGTCTTTTAGCATAAACTTATTACTCAATTTACTTACCATTTTATCCCATTGCTTGATCTTAGGCTTTCCCTTTCTAATATTGGATGTCTATAGTTCATCCCACCAGATAGATGCATGACCCTTCAACTTGGTAGCTGCAAACTTTACCTTCTTCTTATCTTCGACCTCTTCCAAGTCGAAATACTTATCCACTAAACTTATCCAATCCATCAGCTTGTCCACATTAAGGTTTCCCTCATATGAAGGAATCTCCATTCTTGGTTTTCCACTAACCTTTGCTAATATCTTGAAAACTTTAGCTTCTTCACTTTCTTCCTCTTCTTCTTCCTTAGAAGATTCTTCTGTTGCGCTGACATCTCCTTTATAAGGTGCTCTCCTCTGAGCAGTCTCCATTGTCTCCATCCTTGTACGAAGGTGTCTAATCTCTTCTAGAAAAACTGCATTGGCTACAAGTCTTCCCCGAACTATGCCAACTCCTCTCCTGGGTGGCATATTTGCTACAATACTTGAGAACAGAACTCAGTTTTTGCTCTGATACCAAATGATGTAGCTACTGCTACAAATTTTTTAGAATACGCGTGGAGCCCTATGGTTTTATGGCCCACACAAATGGTAACCAATCGCAGTGAATCTTAACCTTCACAACTTAACCAACTTACCTCCTCGATGTTTCGCAACTTTAACACCTTTCACAATATTGTGATTTCGCAACTCGCAGTGAAATCCCTATCGCATGTTGCAACTTTTAGAGTTTAGTAGTAACCATGCTCCTTATCCTCTACGATCTGTGATTGCATCACGCCGCCACCTCCCATCTTTATCAAAATCGCAACTTTAATTCCTTACCGTGCGACGTCTTAATAATAACCACTAAAATCGTCGTTGTGCGAAATCTCGTTGGGTGTGATTTAAGCTCCACTGTTGATCTCGGCCAGATCTAACAGTCCCGTTGTGCCTTTTCTGATTTGCTTCATGTCGCAACTCAATTAGCTTATCGTGTAAATTCTTAACATGTAACACTAAAATATGCGATGCACGATGGACTATGTATGAACTTCAAAGCTTGCTCGAATCAGTAACTTCACATAAACCTTTTACAGAGAAACCCCGCTGTGTGTGGTGCGATGTCCGTCATTCAACATAGGAATAAAAAAAAAGACAATAGTTTTAAAACATACAATCGACTTAAAGTAAAAATACACTTGGAAATAATAGGTAGAAAAAAAAATACACAGAGTCAAGCCCTTGATGGCTGAATTCTACGTTGATTCTTCTCTCTGTCCACTCCTCTATCACACCTCTCACACACTTCTCTCACACCTATTCCATGCCTATTTCTCTCTATATCACCTCACACCTATTCACACTTATTTATCTACCTGAAAGCGGTTCTCTTATCTTTTATTAACTTTTTGTTGAACCACTCTAACAAAAAAATTCTATCCTATCCTCATGATCTAATATATTTGGCTTAATCTCCTCGCAGGGAGAACCAATTTGCTAATTTTATTCCTATTTAATTTAGGAAATCAAAACAAACTAACTCCTCTCAATTAAAACTTAACAAAATATTAATAATCAATTTTTCCACCTTTTTTTAGCCACAACATGTGAACACACAATCACATTTCTAGCTAAATCTGGATGCTCTTGCATCATATATTAAGTGATTACATTCTATTGTTATATTTTTATGTAGGCTAGAACCACTCATGGTCCCATTTTATTGTAATTTTTTCCCTTGTATCCTATATATACTAAGGATACCTAGTGTTAGAATCATCAAATATTTTCTTGTACATTGTATTCATTGTAAAAGGATATACCCCCCTTGAAGAGGACTGTAATTATTGGTGTCTTATCATTTTTAGGTGCAAGGATCATAAAATTTTCCATATCCTAAAGCTCTTTTTGCACCCTTAATGGATTCGGATACTGATAACAAATTGCTGAGGCATGGGCTATAAGATGAGCTCAAGATCTGCTAGAATCCCCATGATCCCTTGCATTTTTGTGGGATTTGGCTCTTTGGCATGGAATGGCGAGGAGAGAGGGAGAAAGAATTAGAGGTGGGGGGGATGGGAAGAATCGAAATATCTTGACGAGAGCAGAGGTAAAGAAGAAAATCATGGAAAATAAGTAGATGGAGAGTCTTTCACTATCGCAGGGTGAAAAAAAAAGATAGTCCAAGCAAAGCATATGACGAGAAAGATCAGGACCAAATCTATAGAGATACTCTTAATTGAGCCTATAAAACAAAAATTGTGTAGGATTGAAATGAGATAGTGAAAAATAATATAAGAGCACCTGCAATATAAAAACTACCATGAATTTAAAAAGGAGAGGTGTCCAGTTCTACAAGGCCCAAAATGGCATTGACGTTGTCTGAAGAGTATATGTAATCCTCAAAAATGTAGAACTGGAGATGCTATCAATCCATAATTTACTTAAGGTTTGAAACCAGACCTTACAAAACTTGACACCCCTCCAATTTGTAGTGGATTTCCAAGGGTGGGATGAATGAACCAAGCTAGGGGGCTTGGTTCTTCCTCCAAACTACTTAATATTCTAACTAGATAAATATAGTGAAATATCAAAACATGAACTAGGTGCAACAAACAAATAAACATGCAATCTGAAAACTCCACAAGAACAACAAATTTAGAACACTGTTGAGAAGAAAAAATAGAGATGAACCATTTTATTGAATATCCAATGAGAATCTGAGTAAAAAACATAGTGGAATGTGTGCAACTACGCTTTCTAAATCAAGCATGCAAAAACTAGGTGAGATTGAAGAAAACTCCATGTTGAAATGGCTCATTAGCTCTATGCTCTACCTAGAAATTTACTACTGTTACTACTGGAGGAAAATTGATATTTGAGGCCTCAAATCTACTCCAAAATTTCTAAAAAATTAGGACAATGATCTCCAACCGTGGACCAACAAAACCCAAAAATACCCAAAAAATCAAGTGAAATCATCCATTTTCCAAATTTGCGTCCCACTAGAAAATATACAACTGATCCACCCAAAATCCTCCATAAAAATAACTATGAATCCACTAAAAGATAGCGCTGAAATGATAAAGTGAAATTCCAGTTGTTTACCGACACAAGGTTACAATAACTGCTTTAGCAAAAATGACCCAGAAAACCCCTACGCAGGCCCTAAGGAAGAATAATTCAGCCCACACAAATGCAAAATTCTCGGCTTTGAAACTCCACAAGGAAATTCGTCCCCCTCCAAGAAAAATTCCTGCAATTTCTCAAGGAAATTTTCCTCGACAAACTCTTCCTCCTAGAAACTCTACTTCTGCTACTGCATCCTTCTAAAAAAATCGTCCCACTAGTTACAAAGATGAAATGGATCCTAAAATGTAGGAAAAGAAGTATCCAATCATCTCAAAATTTATCTCCTATGGTAACACTCTAGGTTCACCGAAAGAGAGAGGGGATTATATGCTTGGAAATCCATGTGCTAAGCAACACTAATTGAATTATCTCAACAACTCAAGCAAACCTTTCAATTCAAAAATGAAATGCCAAAACTAGAATGATCAAAATGAGGCTATAACCTTCCTTTTATTTTCTCTTTCTCTTCCCCAGACCATGGTTCGATTTCTTTCACATTAGGATTTGATACCATGGTTTGATTCTTCCCTTGGTTTAATTTCCATGCTTGGTAATCTCTACAACTTAATTTCACTTTAATTTTCCTTCTTTTCCTAAGTCCTAACCATTGCCTTTTTTCCAAAATTTATTAAATATCTCCACAACTTATTTCTCCTAATTTTATTTATCTAAATATATATATTAATAGCCAAAATTGAGAATTTCTTTGTCAATTTTTTTAATTGGGGACATGACAAACTAGCATAGTAAAAAAATCAAGAAAGTGTTGCATTGCACTCATTTTTTTCGAGTGTTTTCCTAGTTTGTTGTTTCGTTGGAAACTTAAAATGTGGCAAGTGCATGAGACCGACATCATTCGTTTTCGCTCCGTTGATTGCCTTTGGGTTATAACCACCATCAATGGTGATTCTCATCATGATTACCACATAAAAAATAAATCAAGTTCATCAACTTGCAATTGATTATTGGATGACATTTGTATGATATTCAATAGATATCATCAACTTGCAATTGATTATTGGATGGCATTTGTATGATATTCAATAGATATTCAAGTTCATCAACTTGCAATTGATTATTGGTCATTGCCATGTTATCTCTGAATGATTCACGAGGGTGCAACTAGCTACCCCTCTCCTTTCCTCGTACACCTTCCTATTCACTCTATATGGAGAACATTTTACACATAATTAAAAGCAATGTATACATAATTATTCGGCGAGGCTTATTTCCGAGTCCATCGGCCCATAAATGTGTCGAGGCAAGAAATGCCCACCGTCAGATTAAAGCAATAGATCATCCGATGGTGGGCATTTCCTACCTCGACACATTTATGGGCCGATAGTCTGGGAAATATTACTTTCCTAATTATTCCACATGGAAATCAAATTATATACTTAATATTAATGTGATTGGTTGAAGCTAAATACATTTTTAATCTTTCTTTTACATTAACTTTATCCTTTTAAATTGATCCATCTCATCTTCACCATTTTTTCCTTTTTAAATTACCTTCCTATCTCTTTAAAACTTTGAAATCAATGGAATTACTGTATCTTTATGTTTGATCACTACTTTCTAAAAAAAAATACCCAACATTAAAATGTATTTTAGGAAATAGTCTGAAAGTCTGATTTATTATATTGTTGGATTGTTTCACTTTTATTGTTATGGTTAGGTTTGTAACATGTCATAGCAATATAATCATTTCATGTATAAATTTAGTAAAATTAACCGCATAAACAATACAATATAACATCACTTAAAACACTATTAACTAACTAAATCAAATACAAAAAGAAAAGCTTTTGGTTTTTATAGAGTTTAATTAAATGTAAAACTTTTGTTTTTAGTGATAAAGTTTCATTAAATGTATTTTTATATAAACAATTTTTCGTTTCATTCTATAAATATATTTCCCTCATTTTATTTCAACCAACGTTAATACGGGTTCAATAGATGGTTAGCTAATGGGTAGGTTTTCTATTAAGATTATCATTATTATAATTAGATTTTTCTATTTGTCATTAGAGTTTCAAAATTATTTTCAAATGATATTATTATATAATTATGTTACAAATTTCTAAATTGTAATTTAGAGGGTAATATAATTAAAATTATTAAATTACAATAAAGATGTCTAAAATTACAATTTAAAATAATGCATTTTAGGAATTAATATTTTACATGGTTCATAAATTATTGTATTTTATGTTGTTCATGTTGGGTATACCAAATATTTCCACTAAACATGTATACCACTTATTAGATTATTAAGTCTATTTGATTAATTGTTTATATCTAATTGACAAGATTGATTAGATATGTAAATTAATCCATTTCAATTACCATAAACCTTTTTAGTAAGATATCATGAACAAAAAAATAAATATGGCACACATAAAAATTTACACAATACACATATATTTTACCTTGAAACTCTAGAATGGGAAAACCATCTAACCTTTGAGCTTCACCACTCTTTATATTCTTCATTGAATATGCAACCAAATTACAATGAGTGTCGACCTTAGTTAATGCCTAAGACAAATACTTTCATATTACATTACTCAATCTACTATCGATCAATAACTTTCATCAACTTCCACAACCTTACATTATTCTCTATTTATAGGCACATTCTTACATAAGAAACCCTTATTCATATCAGTTGAATTAGTTATAAAATGATGAATCTCATTACTAAGATCCTAGGAATCTCTAGATTTCTAACTTTTTCTGACACAGTTTGACTACAGTTGGTCTAATCAACCACTAGTCTCAATCGACTACATACATGCCAAACTACAATTGATATTTACTACTTTAATTGACAAATGTTCTCCATCAATTACTCAATTTCTCATTGAATTTGAATATGATTCTTGTCCTCGACTCCACAATTGATCTATCTTGAAATCGATTGTCGACTCATCGACTAAAATGAAGCATCTAATCGATCCTTCAGCTAGTCAACTCTCTTCTAGTAGACCATTGAGGTTCATCCAAATCAATACACCTTGACTAAGTAATCGATTGATTACACACCAATCAACTAAGTTACTTATTCAAAGAATATAATACTTCATCTATCCATAAGGTCCATGCTTGCTTCATGAGCTATTAACAAAACCATTGACTAATGCTTCTCAAATTTTTTAGTAAGAATCGAGGATAATTTGAATTAAAATAGGTTTGAGCATAAAAATCAGATACATTACATGGAAAAAAAATTTAGTCAAGTTGATCTCAAAGTTACTATTTTCGCCTTTACCCAGTCTCTACTTTATGAATACATCATATTTAAGCATTTGGTGTTATTAATATCCTTACAACTCTTAATTAAACACCAAAAATGGTCGAGAAAATAAAAAATTATAGTTCAACAAGATGGTTGTTTCTAGTTATGTATTTGATGATCCTTGGGGGTAATTCTGCCTTCATATTTTGCCTAGAAATTCCTCTCCATTTGAGTGTGAATCACATCCAAAAGTGGGTGTGTTGTTGCTGTGAAAAACACCCTCCAAAATTTTTCCTACATCCAAATCTTGGAACCTATTTATGGCCATCCCATCTTTCATTTCAATCCATTAAGGTCGTGCTCGATCATGTTGTTCAAGTGTTCAAGAATTAATTTAAGAATTGTAAGTGTCGAAGTGACCATATTTTATGTGCTTATCTTGTGACGCCTTGATAGCAAACTTATTTTGAGCAAGCCTAGCAGTCAATATGTATCCTTGGAAGTCAAGCATTACACAATACTTGATTATAGAAGATGCACAATGCATAATGATAGTGACTACGTAGTCTCTAAAAATAGTGATTGTGTAATCCTTGATGACAGTGCTTGCACAATACTTGTAAATAGTGCTTGCACAATGCTTGATGCCAGTGCTTGCACAGTCCCTAGAGATAAATATTGCAACAAACCTTAGGGATAGGGACAATGTGATGGTACTCCCTGTAGATAGTAATTACACTATCTTTGTTGACAATAAGGGTGTAATTCTTCAAGTTAGTTAATTCACTCTTGGCTCCTAGTTTCTTGACATGCACTAAACACACTCACAAATTTTAACCCTAATTGCATGTTTGCTCTCCATATATAAAGAGTCCATTCTAGAGCTCATCTTTACCTTTTGATTTTGATCTTTGTGAACTATTGGAATATAAGGATCATCCTCTCACTCATGGTTGCAAATGCCTCTTCTTCTCAGCAAGTTTATTAACTGTCGTTTTTTATTTTACAAGTGTTGCTTTTACTTTCTTTTGCTCTTATACATGTCGTTTTTGCTTGATCTATATTTCACAAGTGCCAATTTTTCCTTCTTTCAATCTTACATTTGTCACTTAAGTTTTATTTGTGTTTTCATGCGTCACTTTCAATCTTGCAAATGTCACTTTTGCTTGTTTTTACACATCTTAAGAGCACCATGGCAAACCTCCTAGAGGCAACTCCAACACACTCTCTTACATTAGTTGATGCTATGATTTATCATTAGAATGTGTGTTGGACACATTGTTATGGTATAAAAAACCTTTTGGTTATGTTACGACACATGTCATAAATGTATATCTTAAGTTTCGCACTTGGATATAAGTGTTTTTTTACTGTCATTTCATTGTACACTAGTTGGTTTTGGGTACTGCATGTTTTTTTTTCCATGTGTTTGGGTGTATATGTGTGTGTGTTTGAGTCTTGTTATATGCTCTTATTCTCCTGTCATATTGATTTCACACTTAGTTAATTTTTTATTCCTTCCCTGTCCCCACACCTTGCATAAGCTATAACCACACTTAAGCCTTTTAGTCAATTAATGAGTGTACTACACACTCCTGAGCCTCAGTGATGAAGTCCTTACCTCTTGAAATTATGCATTTTACCCATATTGAAGACAACCTCCTCCAACCGTTCATTATATATCCTTAGAGTACATAGCCTTTCCCACTACAGACTCCATGACCCCTCTTGCCATAAATTGCACATTGTGTAGTTGCAGTGGATAGAGGATTCATCTCAATACTCCTTCAATGCTCAATTGCACAGTCTCTTAAGAATCCTCTTCAATTACCACGAGCAATGTAGTTACAATGCACAACCTTGCCTCCATTGTCTCCTTCATTTGCTCAACTGTGTAATGCCTTGCCGTGCCTTGCCTTAACTGTGCAATGCACAATTCTAGTGGAATTTATGCCCATTTGTAGGTCACTACAATGCTCCACTACACAATCACAATAGTCTTCTTCTCAATCACTACGCATTGCGCAGTTACAGTTCCTAGTATTGCCACTCTTGCTAACTAAACTTTCTCACTGCTCAAAACCTTCCCCTTATTATTCATTGCACAGTTCCAGTGGAAAATATTGTCATAACTTGATCAATGCAGTGCTAGGCTGTGAAATTCCTAGACCCTTTCCCTCAAGTCCTTGCATAATGTCCCATCATAGTCAACATGTTACATGAGAAAAAAAATATACAATGGGTGATTATGGGATTGATGTTTTCTTGTCATGTGTGAAATTTATTTGCAGGTTTTATCACCCTAAAATGGCAAGATGGTGCTCAAGGAAGTTATCAAGAAGAGGTTAATAAAGGAAACTCAAAGATGATCTCATGTGAGAGTAAAGGAATTTCTAACCATGGTGAAGAGATGGAAATTCATTTTGACTTAGAAGGTTTCAACACTCATCCAATCCCTTTGGAGGGTGAATATGAAGTAAAATCTAGATCTATCATGAAGAATTGAAGATGACAATAGAGAAAAGAGCTTGGCATTGATACACCACAATGAATTTTCATGTCACCGTTGCTAAGTAATGGCTTCTGAATGTGTCACCACAAGAGTCATATGTTGTCAGTGTATCTTGCCACAATTTGTGGAATGTAATATTGTATTCTCAATAAAATGATAAAATGTAAAATGTGTGGAAACCCAAGGGTCACACATGGAATGTGAAAAGTCACTAGAAAATCCTAGAGTCATGTAGAAGCTCAAAGGTCACATAGAAGTTTGAAAGGTCACATCAAGAGTCACGAGGGAGGTCAAGAGTCACAAGGTAGGTGAAGAGTCATCCCACTTGTTATATATACACCCTCATAGCTCAAGAAAATGACTTTTCCACCTTTGCTTCTCTATTTTAGCATCTAGGAGAGATGATCATTCTTTGGAGGAGCAAGTGGTGACTTAATTTTCCACACTTGTGGCTAGTGTTGCATCGTTGTGGTAATGTATCTTGGAAATTTCACTAAATATATGAAGCTCACGAATCCAACACACTTTCATGCATGTATCATGGATGTTGTAAGACTATTATTTTAATGTTTACGATATATGTTTTGTGTTCATACATACTAAAGGAAATGATCTATTTTTTGCGCTTTGGTATGCATATTATTGAATGTGAATTGTTACTTGTTTTTATTATGGTTGTTATCTTTTGAACTACTTTGCAGTTTGGTCAAAAAATATTTCTATGCTCCCATGTGTCTGTTTTAGGATAGTAATATTACTTTTCTTCTAGAGGCTCATCCTTTCTTCCCCTTCCGTAAAAGTACCTTATATACATTACAACTGTATGACTCACAATGTCAACTTACTTGCTTGTTTCAAGGGTTGTTTTCATTATCTCTTATGTCTAAAATTACAGCTAAGGTGAATCTCTAATAATAATGGTGGTCGGGCCTATTATCCATATGGGGCTCCTACTCCAAATAGTGTGAGGTCTAGTTGGGACTTCATACTGGGGAGACCCCCTATGTTGGCATATTTCCAACACTGTCAACAAGTGGCGCTAGAAGGAGGGCCATATGACATGCTTAGCCCATGAAGTCTTTTTTGAATCTCATCTTAAATGGCTTCTTCCAAAACCATAATCCCGAGGTGTTTTTCTACAAGGGGAAATCTTATAGTCCCCGCAGAATTAATTCACTACTTGTCACATTTGAAGTTCAATGGCGAGGATGGAACATCTATAGCTAAGAATACACTTCAGTTTCTTAAGTTTTGTGATTTTCATGAAGTGGATTTTGAAGATGTTGCTTGTATATTATTCATCCTCACTTTTGAAGGTCACACTAAGCAATGGTGTCATACCTTGTTATATTATTCTATCCATTCATTCGAACAAATTCTTAAGGAGATTCATCAAGATTTTGATGTTAATTTTTCTCAGGGCTTCATTGTTCTTTGATTTTATATTTGCACACACATACACACACAACCAGGGCAAAAATCCCATAAGGGGGAAAACCCATAATTCTGCTTCTTCTTCTATTAGATTTCATCAATAGTTCAATTGAGATACAAAGTACATCCATAATAAGGTTACACCACTACATCAAGCCTCTTAGGCCCAAACCATGTCAACTCACAACTTTTTTTGTGAATTAACTTTCGGTAATCCATATCACTGATATCTGACTCAGACAATACTAATTTAGGTGTATGCATGAGAGATCATCCATGTGCATCATAGTCAAATATAGACCTACCAAACTTCCATCATTAAATACATGTTGCTCATATTTCTTCAAGGTTCCTACCAAGGACCAATGCTCAATCCAACAGGGTCTCTGCATGGATATCTGAATCAAGATTACTGCCCTTATTAGTATTTTTCTTCAAGGTCATTGGAGAAAAAAAAAGTTTTGATGCCATATATACTATGTTTCCAATCAAATCATAAATTGGATGCATACATACTGTATATTGAGGTCATACATATCGCATTTCATACATCCCATATGGACCGTGAATCAAAGCCACCAATAATATGTAATGCAGAGGGACATAACCATACATAATGATTTGAAATTCATACATAATATATCTATGTATACAATTCCATACTTTGATTTGTGAACTTATCCAAAGACTACGAGAATGTAATATCAAAACAATGTCTAGACTGAAATTGAATAGAACACTTCAGAATAAACCAATACCACAAAAATGAATACGAGAGAAAATACATCGACCATTGTAATATAATTTCATTACTATCATATGATTTGAGAAATGTCATTCTCTAAATTCAAGAGCCATACAATGAATGTGAGGTTCACACATAACACTCATAGTGAAATGTGAGAGCCATATAATTTGATGCCGATGAATGCCACTATGGTGATGACACTGTATAGTGGTATGAATCACAGAGGTTCTAGATATACGAGGCACGAGGATCATGCAAGAGACTATAGCGAAACTCAGATAGAGAAACCAAATAGAGATAGAACGAAACCTTTCCAAAGACAATAGCGAAAGTCTTTCAAATATAATAGTGAAACCTGCCTCGGATGAATAGATCTTAGTGAGCTATTCAGATTGGATAATATCTTGAGATATAATGTTTGTAAATTTACAGTTGAAGCCATGATGGGTCATGACCCTTTTAGGGGAGTCCACTTTGAATTCTTTAGCGGGAAACATTGAAATTTAAATTCAAATAATTATTTGCCAAATGAAATTTTCCAAATAATAGTAATAATTTCTTTTGATCTAGATTGATGTTTATTTCTTTGATCCGATGGATTAGGGAATGTATACCTCACTTCCAAATTTAGCACTCCCTCTCATCTAGGGAGAAATTTTTGTACATAGTCTCATGTCATATCTGCTCCCTCTTGTAAAAATCTCATCTCGGATGTCATGTCACAATATAAGGAGGTAGGCAGTTGCATCATCATTACATCTCATCTCATAGAATAAGAATAATTTCATTGAGAACCTAGTATAGGGTAGATGTGTAGCTGTAATGTAAGAAAGTTTGTAAACATTTTTTAATGTTGGCTTAATTGTAATCAATATATTTGTAATATTTATCCCTACCATTTAACCCAAATTTATATTTACGAACATTAAAAAGGTAAGGTAAATAAATAAAAATATAAATAAAACGGAGGTATGGTAAATAAATAAAACCTATTTTTATACTTAATCGAGAGGTATGGTAAATAAATAAAACCCATTTTTATATTTACTCCATAAACCTCCTTATATATTTAAGAAAACTCAAAAAAATAAGTTTTATTTAGGTGAAGCCTATGGACCAAATACCATGGAACAAATTATTATTAATACCATGGGCTAAATACCATGGTTCAAATACCATATTTCAATAAATAAATATTAATGAGGAATAAATAGGTATGGTAAATAAATAAATAAATAAAATAAACGAGAGGTATAATAAATAAATAAACCCTCTTTTTATATTTAATGTCGACTCAATATTTTTGTAATGGATATATTTATAATAATAATAACAAAATATAAGTATATCCCTCAATCTAAATCGTGGATACATATGAACATTATATTCTATCATTAGTGTGTGCGGCAATACAATTTCAGTAAACTCATTTTCTAAAATTTCTACCTCAATTTCAACGAACAAGGTATGTTATAAAAAAAGTTTTGCATTTATTTTGAAATTTCCATTGTCTGGGAATTTTCCATTGTAGATCCTTTGTAAGGAACTTTGTACCACTATTCTTCCATTGTGTCCACTTCTAGTTTCACCGACCAAAATCATGGTCTGATTCTTCTCGAGGGTATCCAGAAATTCCTACCATACGGTAAGGGTTTATCACAGAGGTATTATTAGATTCACGAAAGTAAATTGCAAATTTACATTGTGATAGGTTCTTCTCCAGATTATCTAAAAAATCTGTGAATCTCATTCTTTATAAATTATTTATAACTTTTATAGATTGTTGTTACACAAAATTTTGTCACTGTCCCTGCAATCCCCATCCCGAACATTGGAGGACCATTTATGTGACTTCTATGTGGTGTCATGCCTTGCAAAAAGTGTCATTGCATCCCTTGCCATGAGAAGAAATTTCCTCTATTGAATATTCCTTGAGAAGACTCTAAAAAACATACGATTTTGGGTCGGCGCTGGCAGGAAGTTATGGCCTCATGCCCATAGAGAAATTAGCACTAGGCCTCACGCCCATTGGCTCTCTATCTTAGTGGACTACTCGCGTTGCGCTGTTTTTGGAAAGTTTTTTAAAATAGAAGTGAAGTTTCCATTGCCAACCACTTCATGAGCAGAGTCAGCATGGGTTGTTCGACTGAATAACGTCGAACATCTTCCTTTGGCTTCTTTTTTCCTACATTTGAGCAACCTCCCAAAGGATAAGGCCTCCCTTCCACCATATGAGGGATCCCAACCTCCTCCTCCTCTCCTATAAATACATCTCTCTCACATAGTTGCAAATCGCTGAAAGGGTTGAATAGCTAAACATTTTGTACAATAGCTGAAAGGGTTGAATAGCTGAACATTTTGTACAATATCTGAAAGGGTTGAATAGCTGAACATTTTGTACAATATCTGAAAGGGTTGAATAGCTCAACATTTTGTACAATAGCTCAAATGATTGAATAACTGAACAATCTGATATAGCTGGAGTGAGATAAAGTAGAGAGAGACCTATTGTCGAGAGAGAGTCTAGGCTTATTGCCTCACCAAGTCCAATTCCCTGACGAATGCTTGAGACGTGTTTTGACTAAACCCATTGAAGGATGCTGCAACGTCAAGGCTCTTTTGGTTGTAAAATCTTTCACTATTCTTATTAATACATGACTCATGCTTTGGTTCCCATTTTGCGTTTGATATGATTAATCTTGTGCAATACATATAATTCTCCTTGACCAATTAGATAGTTATGGATGCAAGTATTGTTTCATATGCTGCTATCATTCTCTGATCCTTATGCAGGCACCTAAGTATCACCGCTGAAGGACCCATTAGGGGAATTTTGAGGTCTAAAATGGGCCTCCTAAGGAAATTATAAAATAATGGTGAAAATAATAAAGTAATATTTTATTACATCATCAAATTTTAGAGGAAAAAAAGAAAAAACTTCTTTTTCAACTTATCTCGCAAAATTTTTCCTCAAATTTCGAGCGAGAGTACTTTTTGGATGAAAAATTTAATTCCTCATCCAATGAGTGCCCATGTTGTATACTTTCGATGGGTCCTGCTACACGAAAAATGAGAAATACATGAAAAATGTGATTATAATCACGTGTTTTTATGTATTTCTCAATTTTCCTGTAGCAGGGTCCATCTAAAGTATGCAACATGGGTAATCCTTGGATGAGAAATTAAATTTTGCATCCAACGAGTACTCTCACTCGAAATTTGAGTAAAAACTTTGGGAGATAAATTCAAAATACGAGTTGAAAAAATAGTTTTATTATTTTATTATTTTTTAATCTTTTTACCCTTTTACTTAAAAAATGGTTAATCATCCCCCATGGTTGACATCATCATCTTGAATCCTATTAGTTCTTATAAATTTTATTTTTGTTGTACATTTTTCTTAGGAGGCCCATTTTAGACCTCAAAATTCCCCTAATGCGTGACGTGTCAGGACGAAGATCAAGAGATTGTTGGAAATGTTGTCATTGATGGCAAAGGAGATGGAAAAGGAGGAGCACCTGAAACAGCAACAAGGCAGCAGAGAGGTAGCATAGGCAGCAAAAATAGAAGCAAGGAGCAGCATTATTCAAGGAGTAGAGGAAGCAAAGGCAGCAGAGAGTTAGTAGAGGCAACAAAAAGAGAAGCAAGGAGTAGCATCAGTCGAGGAGCAGAGGCAGCAAAAAGAGAAGCAAGGAGTAGCATCCGTCGAGGAGTAGAGGAAGCAAAGGTTATTTAATTGTAAATAGAGAGACAAGGGTAGTGTAGCAGAAGGCCATCAAACTGAAACTCAAGCCAAGAAAGAAGACTTGATGTAAGTACTATGTGTAGAAATACCGAGCCTAAACTTCTAAGTTTTGTCCCATTACTGTGTTATATGATGTGTGGATGGAATAATTGGAACAAACGTTGGAATGGAGCAAAATCAAATGGATTTCAAAGTTGCTAAGGACTAGAGTTGCATCAGAGTAGCTGGAACGAGATGGAAGAGCGTTAACCCTGGCTAATGAAAATGAGAACGGAGTTGGACCAGGTATGTTGCCATGATAAGGCGGTAGAGTTTAACATATGAAGAAACACTGTGATGACGGTTAAGGTGAGCCGTTTAAAAGAAATAAAAAGAAGCGAGAATAAACAAGAACGAAGGCAGAGTTCATATATATAAAAGCGTTGAAGAAACAAAGCTGAGTGGAACCTTGAGCCGATAACGGAACCTTGAGTGAACAGTAAAACCAGAGGTTCAAAAACTAGCGGGTTCGTATTTTTTGAAAGTGGTAATTGGAATCGCTCAAAAAAATGCGATACGGGTCTTCATTCGACACATGGCAAAGAGTGGTATTCAAATACCACTAGTTTTGTGTAATATTTGAGGATTAACTCTCGTGCAGTTAAATTGCATGATATTGCGCAAGGGCCGTTGGATTGAGGAATGGGGCACGATAAGCTCGCGACCGTTGGATGCGAGGGGTAAGTTAACTAGTGGGACCGGTTCATCACATGATCTGGAACAATTAACGCATGTGCAAATTAGTTACGCAACATTCGTTGGATAAGAGTCCAATTGAGGTTGGTAGCGCGACAGACCCACAGCTGTTGGATGGGCATAAGGGTTAAAAAAGGTATGGTCAGCGTTATTTACATTGATATGTGTTTATTAATTAACTTATATGTGGACCCAAGCTTTATATAAAGTTTGGGGTTTATGAAGTCGAATGGTATCAATATTAATTATGTGGTGGCATTCTAATGCCGTGGAGGTTGCGGAAGTCAGATGTATAATGATTATGTGCATTGGAGCGATGGTTTATGTTTTAAACCAAGGTTGAAGATTTATGGTTGGTGCAATGGAAAAATGAACATAGCACAATGTGTTAATAAAAGGCGAAGACTTATTTCTGATATAATATATGTTGCCAAAACCATAGTGCATTGTGGGGTATTAGACCTGTGGGCCCAGAACTAGTATACGTTGGTCCTTGTGGTTAATCAAGGTCGTTTTTACCCTGAAGTAAGTGTAAAGTTGATTAATTTCATATGACGGGTTTTTTTTTTACCATAGAGCATGAGGATTTTAATTGTATGGTTCTAAACCATTAAGTGAAAGATTTCTCGCATATGAAACAGAGTATTGGAGTCGCAAATGAATAAATTATGGTGTTTGGCCTTTAAACTGAGTTTGTATGAAATGTTATGACCAAACATACATTGAAACTATGGGCCAGGTATATCACAGTGTTGGATGGAGTTGGCAAGTAATGAAGATGTGAACGCATGGCAAGTTACATATGTTGTGGGCCAGACATCTATGTGCATCAGATTATATAGTTACTTTGGGTTTAACGATGTCAACCAATGAAGGTATATTAATCCTGTGGGACCCTTTGTTCATCGCACCGATCTGTTGGAGGACATGATTGCGATATTGCGATCGCGATAAAGAATGCGGACCCGATATGTTATGAATGGTGATTCTTATGTGTTTGAGTTCCAGCTTAAAGGGCATCAAAGTGGGCCATCACATCAGAATAAAATAGAACAACGGAACATGCAAATGAAGTTTGCGATTGAAGGACAGTCGTTGGATTTGAGGAAGGATGGACGGTGGACAGGTGAGTCGCTTGATACATGGTGGGGCCTTTGCTAATCGCATTGGCGGAAATCAAATGACCAAGTCACAAGAGCACTATGAATGTTTCGATTGCAATTGAAAATAAATGAGGCAGAGTATAGCTGGTATGTGGGCTCCATACAAAATAAAATATTAATATGTGTTTGCTCCGAATTTTTAAACCAAATCTGAAGAGTTAAAAGAAAGCAAAGCGGAAAATATATATGTGAAACAATATATATGTATTTACAACTGTGAACAGTGAAACATCGCATCGGAGCAAAGGCAGCATAGCAGAACATGTTAATAAAGTTTGCGATTGCGATCATTCGCATTGGAACCATCGGAAGAGGAGTAATCACAATCAGAAATCTCTAGAGGAGGCTCATCGCATAAGAGCATAAGAAAAGATCAGCTAGTGGGCCCAAAAATTCATTTTATATATTAAAAGGGTCTATTATGATTATATCGCTGAGAGTCATTTGCGTTATATAAAAAGGCAGTTATCTATGCAGGAGTTACGCAACTGCAGTGAAAAAAAGAGCATACAGAGACGAAAAAGACAGATACAGCAGCAGAAAAGACAAACACACAGTGATCCAAAACTGAATGGGTTGAGTTGAAATTCACATTGTAACTAAATGTAAATGTTTTAATTGGTTTTTATATTGTTTTTGATGCACTGGTAAGTCTCCGGAGGCAAAAAATCATCCCACTGTAATGTTGAAATGTATATATATTGTAATATTTTTTCTGAATGAGCTAGGCGAAGGTATGAGAAGGCAGAAGTCGAAGAGTCAAGGCTATTCACTTCAAATGCTTGGTGGAATAAAAATATTCATAAGGAAAACTCTATAAATGATATCACATTGATAGGCATAAGGAGGTTAGAGAGTGCAGAATTGAAGCAGAGAAATTAAGAAGAAGGTGGAGATGATGTGAAGAGTCAGAGATGATATAAGACAGATATGAAGACTGGAGGAAAGCAGTATAGAAGGTACAGAACAGAGCTGATATACAAGGTAAATAAACAAGTGTTTTCTTTTCATAGAGTGAGGAAGTTGGAGCTTCCCTATCAAGTTGTATCTTGATAGATGTCAGTTGTAGCTGACTGAGGTTGGAGCCTCCTGTAGTTGTAGCCTGCAGAAAATATATGGGAGTTGTTGCTTCCACATCAAGTTGTAGCTTGATAAATTTCAGTTGTTGCTGACTAAGGTTGGAGCCTCCTGTAGGTTGGTGCATGAAGAAAATTGATGGGAGTTGGAGCTTCCTTGCAAGTTTTAGCTTGCAGAATTAAGGTAGCAGCCTCCTGTAGGTTGGAGCCTACAGAAAATCAGTGGTGAGAGGGAGTTGGAGCTTGCCTTTACATCACAACAATAATAAAATTGAAGGTGTAAATAAGTTTTAATGAAAATTTTTAAAAGTACATGAATGTGTTAAACTGATTCACCCCCCCCTCTCAGTTTAACTAAGGGTTCAACAGAGACTGCTACCATAGCTACGACAACTGCGTTGGAACAAAGGTAGGGCATCTATCCCAACTCAATTTCATTCATTAACTAGGAATCGACACATTAGCATGTCCTCTTGTTGCTAAACCCACCCTAGGGCTAGAGGGATCGCCTTTGTCCGCAGAGGGGATTTACCTACACAAAAAGTTGGTCACCATACTGGGGATCAGTGTGTGTTTATCGTCTCTAGTTATTCGCCTAGCGTTTTTCTTGTCAAGTTGAGTTTGGTCATTTCATCATTTTTCTGCTTTGCTTGACTTTTCTGACTATTTTCAACCATCCTATTCAATTCCAGAGTGTCAAGTCTGACCTCTGCTCAGTGATTTTTAATTTTTCCCATGGTTTTATAGCTCGGAGTTGCTTTTCTTTGAACATTCACGCCGATTGGCGCATGTTTCTTTTATCACAGGCGCACCTATTTAGCACGGATTACAGCTAAACAGTTGCGTTGAATCCTGTAGGATTGAATTATGGCCTCTTTTCTAAGTTTTGTCAGTATTTATTGGCTCTGGATTGGTTTTTCACCTTGCAATTGGTCTACTGAGATTGTTTTGACTCTATAGTCTCGGTCTTCTCAGTTGTTTGTCCATCATCTTATTAGTGGAGTTTGGTGCCCTAGGGTTTCTAGGTACCTTGTTCTGTTTGTTCAGCTCTCTCCTCATTGAGCCTTCTGAGTTGAGTTCGAGTCACTTTGATCTTTGTCATTTCAATTCGCTGACTGATTGGTTTAGTCTTTCTTTCGGTTCTTCGTGTCTTTGGTTTGTTGAATGATCACCTTTGTTTTCATTTAGCTCTCCATTCATCACATTGAAAATAGATTACATTTCTCGTTGAATCGGTTCTGTTATCACTCCAGTAATTCTCTAGTTGTGAGATTTTTGGTTTTTAGTTGAGAAAACTAGAGGTAACCACAGACCAAATTTTAAACTATAGGATCTAGCCTTCCTAGGGTTTAGAGAGGGCTCTCTCTATAAGATTTAACTTTCATTGTTTTTATAAAATATTAGGCTAGTTATGATTGTGCAATTGGTTTTGGTTTTAATTGGTTTGGTGGGAAAAATCACTAGAAGATATGGATAGTGAGAAATATATTTGTCCATTTGGCTGAGGAGTCAAAAGTCAAGCAGACAGAACTAGGATCAAGGCCAAAAAGTAAAAAAAATTTAGGGCAAGATAGATAACCCTTGGAGATCTTGGAAAGTTGTTTTGTGAGATGGTATGATCAAGATAAAGAGCAATGAAGGGTTCTTTGATCTGGAAAATGTAAGTAGTATGCAGAAGTCAAACGAGAGAGGGAGAAATTAAGGGTTCCATACACTGGAAATTAGATGAAAACATAGAAATGAAAAATAGTTAAGGTAGGGTGCTTTTAACAAATCTTGAAGTAATCCTCCTATTCATTCATTCAAATTTAGAACACATAATGGATTGCATGTAACAAAAAAAGATAACAATGACAAATTTAGAAAATAATTCACTCCAAATAGCTCATCACATGAATCTTGAAATATGATGCTAATTGATCTGATCCAGTCTATTACTCGAAATTTGAACAAAAAAATCCTTCAAGTCCACAAAAATGACTATAGAAATCTTCAGCAATTTATTCCACAATAATACTTCTAAAGATGAAGTATTTATACATAATTGTTTACAAAATATCCTAGAATGCTTCTAGGAATTATCTAAGGGAAACAAAATATCTTTACAATAATAATAGAGACAGTTGCTTAACAAATCAGCTAATTTTCCTATCTATCCAAAAGAAATAGAAACTGATTGAGGATAAGAAGCAGCTGGCTGCCTTGTTGTCTTTCTAGCTGGCTTTAGATATTTCAAGTCTATTTAGAAATCTAATCTGCTTTAACGGATACTCTTTCACTAATTATCTTTAACCTCTGATACTCTTTAAACTCTGTAAAAAATCCTTACTGTTGTAAAAATCTGTTTAACTGCAAATTTCAGAAAACTGTTTTCACTGTTATCTTTCTGTCTTTTTATCTTTTACAGTAAATATGTTAATGACTCCCAAACTTCATGACTTGGAATTTGTATTTTCTTCAGCTTTCTGAAACTTTCATCTGCTTTTGTGTACCTAGAGAAAGTTGGTTTGATGACAAACAAGTGTTTAATTTCATGCTGAAAATAGAATAAGTCCTCAAAACTTCTAAGTAGGAATTTGCATGTTGGAATGTCTTGTCCACTTCCTGATTTTTCAACTTGTTCCTTGGCATATTCTCTGATATTTTTGTTGTAATCATCCTGAGGCATTAATTTGTCATTAATGACCAAAATATTAGGCAAACTTATTTTCCTCAAATTCTCAAATTTGATCATAAACCTGGTTATGGAAATGTTCATGTTCTCACACTTTTCCTCCAGTTTTTTCATCAGGTTCTTTCTGGCTATAACCTTTTTTATCTCAAGGATGGTTTCAATTCTATCAGTAATTTCAAGTTCTTTCAATTCTTTCCTGTTCTTGCTGTTGAGAAACGTTTTCGATTCTAAAGCTTGTTTTGGTTTGTTATCCAATTCCCCTTTAGTCTTTTGGATCTCTTCTAATGCTACTTTTAGTAAGTCTCTTTGTTCAAAAATCACTTGGATGGAGGGCCATACATCATTTATGGCTTCTATGATCTTGTTCCACAAATGATTTTTCACATAGGAATTATGTTCCTTCAAGGTCAATTCCTTTTGCAATTTCTTCAATTCTTCATTTATCTGATGGCCTTTTGCTCATGTGTTTTTGCATTTATTTGAGCCAATTTTTTTGAATTCTCAATATTTTCTACCATCTATTTTAATCTGCTAATTTCACTTGTCTTAAGAGACATTTCTTCCATGGCCTTTACCAGTTTTTTTTCCTCATCTGTAGGATGAACTGCAGTTGTAGATGATTATGTAGCTGAGGTTGTGGATGAAGTTACTGGCACTGCAGTAGCCAGTGATTCTTTGGGTGCCAAATTTTCAGATAAATTTGAAGGCACAACTGTAGTGATTATAGGAATAACTATAGGAATTTTTGGTACTTTCGGTGTTTCTTTTTCCTGGACAAGTTGTCCATTTGAATCTCCATTTCCTTTATCTATGTTGTAAGCTAAAAAATAGCATTCATCATGTCATCTTTTTATTTCTGTCCTTCTATTATTTCCTTGGTTTTAGGATGTTCACTTTGAGGAATTTTAAGCTGTTTCCTCAAAGCTGCAATGTCCTCATTCTTTTTCTTTATTAATTTTTCTACTGCTTTGACATTAGCAGGGTCATATCCCACCTGCAAAACTAGTTCTTCCAAAGAATTTACCCTGAGATATTTAGCATACAAGGATGCTTTGTCCAATTTCATCTAATCTTTCATATTGGAAATGGTGTTATGGAGTTTTTGAGCACTCATGGCTTTAGTTATAACAGTAGAGTACAACATTTCTGAATTCCGTCTATGGAATTCAATCTGATCAAGAGCATGAATCTTTTCTGTTTGGACTTCCCAATCAAATTTCTTATAATCTGCCACTGTCTTTGGGGATTTGACTGTAGGTTACAAGACTGACATGATTAGCTTGTTCTTTGAATAATCAAAAGAAAACATAATTCTATTTTGACCACTTGGTGTTTTCTTGAAATATTGAGAATAAATATTGTTTTTGATCTCTTCATTCTTTAGCTTGATCTGTTTGTACTTTTCTTTGATATATATATCTTTCTCCTCAGTTGTCTGTGAGGATTAAGCTTCCATGGTCTGTTCCTTTTCTATTAATTATGCTTTTCCATTTTCAACTTGTTCTTCATTCTGATTCTTAGTAACTGGCTCATTTATGATGACAGTGGCAACATCTGTTTTGGTTTCTATAAGATCTGTTTCTTCCTCATCAATGGTCACTTTATCTTTTCCTACTGAATTTAACTTAGGCCTTTTGTTGTATATTAACTTGAATTTAGTTTCATTTGTAGTTTTAGCAGGATAGGCACCTTCTTCCCTTATTCTCTTGGTGGATTTTTCTAGATGATCTGCAGCCTCTAAAGTGTGACTAGTATCACTTTTCTTTACCACATCTATTAAATTATTCTCTGTCCACTAAGTCTGATTTGCATATTTTTCTATCTCTGGTTTTGTTTCATGAATGAAGGGTGTTAATTTAGATTTAACCCTTAGTTTACTTAGGATCCCTTGTGGATCATAATTCCAAGGAAATCTTTCTTCAAATCTGAATTCCAATAGTTGTTTTGCTGCTTCTTTCTCTGCATCCCTATGATTGTAGATGAATGGCCCTATATAATTCTTTAATTTGAACTGAGTTTTCTTCTTTAGTGCCATGAAATTTATAGAATCAGAGTTTAGGATTTTCCATATATACTCCAAGGCAAAGATCCTCATTGAAACATGTTTGGGTAACTTGTAAGGTAACAAATTTGACCCAAAAACTCTAATCTCAATATGTTTTCCATACAAGTACCAATCACTAACTTTATTATGCTCTGAAAACTGTAACATCTTCTTCATTTCTTCATTTATCCTTGGTTGTTTTGTTTTTTTTAACATTTTGATCACTGGATGTATGAATAATTATGGGAATTCTACATAAGTGAAATCTGCACACTCTTTCCTGAGAAAATTAGTCCAAAAAATGACAAAAAGAGGATTTCCCTCTATGTCAAGCTTTTGATGAGTAAATGGAAAATTATCTGATTGAAAATATAAAAACATGTGGAAGAGTAAGGATGTGTATCTGTACACTCCTTCAATTGGAAAATTGATCAATTGATAATGAATATTGTCTGCAATGTAACCAGCATAATCAAAGATTACTGATGGGGGTTGTCCTGGGGTAAAAGTGGATAAGAAACCCAAGATGGATTCATATGTGTGTTCATCAGTAAAGTACCCTATAATGAAGGAAAGCATATAAATCACATGTCTTGAACATTGTGGGAATATGGAAGTGGAAATGGGGGATTTATTTGAGGAATTTCTACATGCAAAGGCATAAATGTCTATAAAATCACGAATCTCTTGGGAAAATCAAGGCCAATATACAACTTGGTGAGGGCTTCTATAGACAAAAGGACTGCTTGAGGATCAGGTTGAAGTTGTACAATTTGGTTAATGGATTCAGTAGTAATGGTGAGAAGTACTTCTTTGTTGGCATTTACTATGGCTCTCTGTTCACGCACATAATACTATTGACATAACCTAATGACTTCTTGGCATGGATGAGTTAATGGAACAACATATTTGGGCAAGTGCGATTCCCAAATATGGACTTCTTCTTGATTATCTAAGGACTTCTCATAGCTCCAGTTATGAATATCTAGAAGATTAAACTCAACAATTGGGTCTGCTATTTTATAATCAATATCAGCTAATGGAATGTGTTCAATGTCTATGACAGGGGGATGTAAAGGATTTACAACAATAGCAGTCTTAGAATTCATGGTTGGAGTTTATTTTGGCACTTTGGAACCTTCAGGATTGCTATAGCTCTGCTTTTTAGGCATTTTGCCTACTTCTGCAAGTTTAGACAGTTTGCAGAAGTAATTTTACTTTAGCAGAGGTTTCCTGGATAAAAACGGGAAAAATATGGGCTTCTCTTGGGTTTATTCTTCAATTTTGTATTCTCAATAGGATTTATAGGATTTTACTGGTTTAGACACAAGAAACAGGGGTTTCTTGGGCTTTTCCACTAAGCAATTAGGCTAAAAATCACTTAAATATTGGGCATAGAGGCTTTAGGATACCTTCAAAGGATTTCTGGCTTACTCTGGAGTTTAAATAGTTTATAAAAACTATAAAAAAACCCACAATTTCTCTTTAAAACAATGCGCAAGAAATAGGGGTTTTGCAGAAAATTTGACCGGGTTTAGCATGTTTTTTGGGCTTTTTGATAAATTTGAGTGGTTGGTTTTTAAGCTCTGACTGAAATTGTCCTTTTAAAGGTCTTTTAAAATTTGAAATAGGTCTAAATTTGAGATAAATACCTGTTATACGCAGGTACAAGGCTTCGAGAAGGTTTCTGAGGGTTTTTGAATAGTTTGAATAACTTCCTTCTGATTTTTTGGAGCACTTCGCAGCTCCCGCAATTTAATGGCTGTTGTTGTTGTTTATTGTTGTTTATTGTTGCGTAGGAGAGGAAATGAATGCATTTCGTGTGTTTATTAGGCATTTTTGGTTTCATTAACTCTGCAATGAATGATGGTCACATCGAGCGGGAACGGTGGTTTCAGGATTCAACAGATCAAAACACAAGAGGTTATCACACAACATTTGGGTGGTAAGTTTTTTTGGAGTGATTGAACGTGATCCAATGAAAAGGGAGCACGTGGAGGAGAGAGGAAATGGGAATACCATCTATTTCGCGTAGAAATGAAATGGTGGTGATCATGCTATTTTATTTGTGATAATGAGTTTTAACCATCAAATCTTGGGGTAAGACTGTGAACAGCCCAGATCAAATGTGAAAGTTTCTCGGGATTTGGAGTGGGGTTGAGGGTTTGATATATGTGGCGGGATGGGTAATGTTATATAATTAGGCGTGGGTTAAATGTTTTTATGTTTTTCAATTAAAACATTAACATATGTTTTAATCATGGGCATGGGTATATTATATAGTAAACCAAACCTTTTAACAATTTTTTTAATACCATGGGGCATGGGATACTTTGTTATTGTAATATTCCTTTTTCAGGAATTTCTGCAATATGGTTCAAGGGGACGCTGTATAAGGAAGGAAATGAAAAAATAAACTGAAAGAGGGCTTGGATCCCCTTACTAACTCATTAAAAACTTCTTTTCCAGAATTTGAGCCCAAAGAAATGACTCTAGATGGGTTATTCAGATCTCCCCAAACTAGGTCCCTTAGAGAATGCTCAAAGAGAGAGCCTACAGTAATACATGAACACAATCATAAACTCTGCAATTCTGAATATACCATAAGAGGGAAATTTTATGCAGCAAAAATTATATCATTATATTAGCAATAATACACAATAAAGTCATGAGGGACAAGCCACTCAAGCTATTGGAACCAATCTCAAATGATCAAACTAGGAAATACATGAGTTGCTGCAACTGCACAAAATGCCAGGAAGCAGTGACTGCACAGTCTCTATGAGAGTGGCAGCTGCTGAATACATAAAAAATGGTAATGTGGCTGAAGGATACAAAGAAATTCCCAAAAATGGAAAGATGGGCTCCAATACAAAATCTCTAGCCAATCCAGGAGCGATTTTTAGGGATGCCGAATAAAAATACAATGTGACAATTAACTACTAGGGTTAGTAGAAGGTGGGATCCTACCTTCAAGAACAATCCTCCCGATGAGTTTCATGAACTCTCCCAACACTCAGCTCGCATGAAAAATAACGTAGTTTCAGCCCCTAGACCGCGCCGTGAGAGATGGTGAATGGTTGGCTCAGAGCCAAAGATATAAAATGATGCTCAGAGTCCTCTCTCGTCGCTCCTCCAAGAATATACAAGATATCCACCGAAGAACAAGCTAAAGAATGACTCATGAGTTCCTCTCATACTGCACCCAGCAACACATTTTTTTATGCCTGTACGTAAAAACGTTGTAACCGGCAGTAGGGGAAGCTTGAGAAAGCTAAATGAGGAAATGGAGCTCAAAACCCTCTCCTTCCTTGAGGATGAGGTAGGGATTCCCGACCAGGAACACCCTTGTGCTTAAGAACACTACAACCCTGCTAAACAACTCAGTATGCAATTCTAAGCATACCATATGAAAATGATAAACCAATAGCATAATGAAAATTGGCTGCCATATCCTCCTCATAAAGCAAATGAACTTCTCTCACCATGGGTCCCATCCACACTTGCCACCTAGCTCATGCAAGTGGAGCCTCCTCTAAAACTGCGCTGCCTTGTTATGGAGATTCCTCCTCTTGGACAGCGCTGTTGACTTAGTCAAAGATGACTAAATCAAGGTGATCCTGATCATATTCACACCCTTAGGTGCTTAATTCAGCTGCTTATTCACCCTCCTTTCACACAAGGACTGTTATTGCTCTATCTAAGGGAGTTAAGGGGTCTCCTTACCCATTTTATTCAACAAAATGAAAATATGAAAACTATAATGTTCTTTTTAGCTTGAGGCTAAAATTTGGGAACATTATAGTCCTCCCCTCCCACATGTTGCTTGTCCTCAAGAAACTGCATAGAGAGAAAAAAATTTCTCCCCCTTTTGTTTTTTGGCCTCCTCATCAACAATCTCCACCACTGCTCAAGATATCCTACAACAATTCTGTCCTCCAATGCTTCCTCCCAAGTATCCAAACCGGAATGGTGCGCATCATGGACAGATAGAAGGTGTAGGTGAAAACCTTCTTGCTGTCCTATGGCCTCCTCAAGGTAGGAGTGATGAAATGCATGGGAAATTTTTTTCCCAAATGATGATCCTCTCATCCATGCTATCATCCAAATAGAAATCTCAACCCCTAGTTTATGCAATGTGTTGGGGCTGAATGGAGAGTTGGGCTTCAAATTCCCAAGATGTTTCTCCCTCTATTTGTGGTACATATGGGGCTACCTCAGTCCTTGGGATGAAATGGTATGGCCTCCAAGAATGGCCCAAGCTTCCCCATCAAGAAAATTAGCCATGAGATGCCCCCTCAAATTCTCCAAGTGGTTTTTCCCATAAGAAGAGAAAAGTAGCAATGTGGCAATCATGGTTTGCCCATGGTGTCTCCTACAATTTAGAACATGTACAATGGGGAGAATCTTGCTCCCAATGGGCTGTTCCAATACCTCCAATACTCTCTAAGTAGTGCTCCCTATAAATGTATAAACATCAGAAATACAAGGAGGAAATATGTAATGAAAACATGTCATAAGATAACTAGAGAGTGGGTCACCGCTCCACTCATGGGACCAACGTAGTGCACCTCTTACTTGCATCAAAACTAAAAAAAACCAGTGCTTTCCAAGCCACTTTTTTGCTGCCACAAACATCTCATAAGATGGAAACATTAAAATACAAATCAATGCCAAAGGTACACACCAAGAAGTATGTGGCTTCCCCCACAAACCACCATGAAAATAGCCACTCCCATTGCTGCAATGGGCCACAAGTACATCATAATAATTAGAATAAGGAGATGTGATCATCCTTATCTCATCAAGCTGCCCATATGAAGTAAATAAAGGTAAATAAAAATGAGAGTATATACCTTCTTTATCATGTACTCTGGTCCTTGAGCTGAAATGGCTCATTTGAATGCTCTCCCTCACCTCCAATGAGTAGGGAAATGGTTGTGCAAACCTCTCTAAAATAATCTGGGCTATGCATCTCTCCATATGCCGATATAGATCATGCTGTATGCCCTCCCAAGTGAACTCTTCTAGCAAAGCTGAGTATGCATCAAAATGCATAGTTAGGAAGTCCTCATGTGCTGCATGCAATAGTTTCTCCTTGAGAGTAGAAGATCTAGTCAAGAAGATCCTGCCTACGGTATAGATGACCATATCATCAATCATGTACCTATCATCTCCATCTGGTTCATCCAAAATTATGCATGCACCTAGATCCTTGGTGTACTCTACCAAGAGTTGAGACCTCCAACCCGGATCTATCCTCCTCAGAGACATCGCTGGTGATCTGCAATGTGGTGCTCTCCTCATGATGATGCCTGCTACTTTGACATCCCTCATGCCAAATTCATCCTATAACACATTCACCTCCCTTGAATCCAAGAGTGGTGATCCCAAAAATAGTATGCCTCTCATCAATTCTAGGTCCGGTGGCCTCCTAGGGGGATGCCTCCCTGTAGTGAGACATCTATATAGGAAATGGACTGTATAAATGAGAGGAGTGAATGGTCCCTCTCTTCACTGCGCAATGCAGTCCCTCTCCCTTGTGTAGAAACTTTCCTAAAAATATGAGGGTGAATGCTCATTCCCTTGGAATGATGATCCCTTCCTTCTCCTCCATCCTCCATTTCACAATCCTTCAATACCACTACATGCTGCTTAGGAATTGTGACTAGGTCCCCACATGTGGTACATCTTGGAATCCCTTGCATAGATACAAGGATTCCTCCAATGGAAGTAGTGAATCCCTTCTCACCTCCATGTGGTGATGGATCTCCCTCCAATGATACAGTGTTTTGGGTCCTTCTACCCTCTTCACCAACATATGAGTATGCCTCCTCTCCAATGAGAGACCTTGGATTTCGGTCTTCCTTTGAAAAAAAGATCTCCATACCATTACAACTGGAAGAATTCCCTTCATACAATGGGGGTCTTGCCTCTAGCAAGTCATCATCCCGGTTTCCTTCCCCTCTAGAAATATGGAGTGGAGTTTGTTTCATGATTTCCTCCAACTCATGCAAGTTGTTTGATCTCTCAATTTTTACACATGATGATTCACATTGATGTTTATCAAATATTTTCACCAATGCCTTAGAGAATTAATCATAGGTTTTTACATTTGCATGATAACATGAAACAGAAATTTTAAACCACCAATCATGGGCCATAGCTTTGAGATGCAGCGCTGCTATAGTGATGGCCTCCTTGGCTGCAACTTCATGTAGCTGAAAATATGCATCAAGCTCCTCCACCCAAGTTGTGCCCTTGCACCTTGCTGATCCATCGAAAGTAGATAGAAAGAATATATCTTTCTTTCTCCCTTTGTGGCTGCTGGATCTTGCTCCCTTGAGTCTGCAAAACTCTTGGAAGTCCAAGTGCACTTTGAATCTCCATGATTGAGATTCATACCCCCAAATAAAATCACTCAAGGTCTCCTCCCTTGGTGACTCATCTTCTTCCATTCTCCCTGCAGTAGATATGGGAAATGTACTGTGCTGTGGATCTACATGTGTGGCTGAATGCTCACACCCACAATGGTCACAACTAGGGCTTGCTTCATCCACAAACCCTCTCAGAAAATTTCTCCAGTTTCCCCTTTCTATCTCCTCAAGGTCTTCAATGATACCTTCCATGGTCTGGAAAAGAAGAAGGGAGACCTCCTCTTCCGTCATTCCTCTTTTCTTATTTCCTCTATAAATATGATCTTCCTGGAGGGAAGCTCCTCGTTCTGATAGCATTAAATCTTTTTATTGGATTTGTGTTTTTATTTTATTTTTATCTATTTATTTATTTATATTTTGGGGTCATTTTAGTTTTTGGTTTTGGTTTTATATTATTTTTAGTTTTGACTAGTATTTTTAGGTGGGTTTGTTATGTTTTTCTGTTTTTATTTCTATTTTTATTTTTGACCGGTTAATTTTTGATTTTAACCGTTCTTGGGTTTTGACCGTTGCTTCTCTCCTCATGGTATAAATAGGTGTGTCTCGATCGCCCATTCTTCATTATCCCGATGGATGAACTCATGTGCTTGGTAGTTCGAAACGCTACAGTTGGTAGTTCGTCATGTGATTTCCCCCGAAAGATTTATAATCTAATATGTTATGGATCACGTGTTTGCACTATCAAGCATTAAATCTGTACAACAGCCAAGATTGATGCTCTGATACCACTGTAATATTCCTTTTTAAGGAATTTTTGCAATATGGTCCAAGGGGACGTTGTATCAGGAAGGAAATGCCAAAATAATCTGAAAGGGGGCTTGGATCCCCTTGCTAACTCATTAAACACTTCTCTTCAAGAATTTGATCCCAAAGAAATGACTCTATATGGGTTATTCAGATCTCCCCAAAATAGGTCCCTTAGAGAATGCTCAAAGAGAGAGCCTATAGTAATACATGAACACAATCATAAACTATGCAATTCTGAATATACCATAAGAGGGAAATGTTATGCAGCCAAAATTATTTCATTATATCAGCAATAATACACAATAAATTCATGAGGGACAAGCCACTCAAGCTATTGGAACCAATCTCCAATGATCAAACTAGGAAATACATGAGTTGTTGCAACTGCATAAAATGTTGGGAAGTAGTGATTGTGCAGTCTCTATGAGAGTAGCAGCTACTGAATACACAAAAAATGGTAATGTGGCTCAAGGATACAAATAAATTCCCAAAAATGGAAAGATGGGCTCCAATACAAAATCTCTAGCCAATCTAGGAGGGATTGCTAGGGATGCCGGATAAAAATACAATGTGACAATTAACTGCTAGGGTTAATATGTCACTACAACACTGAATATATATGGTGAGGCTATGGAAGATCTGAAATATGGATTTCCCTCCTCCAATGGTGCTCTTTAGTAGAAGGTTGGTCCCTCTACTCAAGAACAATCCTCCCGATGAGCTCTATGAACTCTCCCAACACTGCCTGCATGAAAAATAATGCAGTTCCAGCCCTAGACTGCGCTGTGAGAGATGGTGAATGGTTGGCCTGGAGCCAAAGATCTGAAATGATTCCTAGGAGTCTCCTCTGTTGCTCCTCCAAATAATATACAAGATCTCCACCGAAGAACAAGCCAAAGAATGACTCTATGAGTTCCTCTATTGCTGCACCCAGCAACACAACGTTTTCTGCCCAACGGGAAAACATTGCAGTTGTAAGAGGTAGCTCTGGCCAAATGCCAGAATGAGGAAATGGAGCTCAAACCCTCTCCCTCCTCAAGGATGAGGTATGGATTTCCGACCGAGAACACCCTTGTGCTCAAGAACACTACAACCCTGCTAAACAACCTGGGTATGCAAGTCTAAGCATACCATACGAAAATGATAAACCAATAGCATAATGAAAATGGGCTCCCATCTCCTCCTTATAAAGCAAATGAACTCCTCTCACCATGGGTCCCATCCACACTTGCCACCTAGCTCATGCAAGTGGAGCCTCCTCTAAAACTGCGCTGCCTTGTCATGGAGATTCCTCCTCTTGGACAGCGTTGTTGACTTAGTCAAAGATGACTAAATCAAAGTGATCTCGATCATATTCACACCCTTAGGTGCTTAATCCAGTTGCTTATTCACCCTCCTTTCACACAAGGAGTGTTATTTCTCCATCTAAGGGGGTTAAGGGGTCTCCTTACCCATTTTATTCATCAAAATGAAATATGCAGGAACATTACAGTTATTTTGATAATTTTAAACCAATGGGTTAATGGGTGGGGATAATATTGCACACATTGGGTATTTAAAAATTGGTTTAAAGTAATAATAAAGGGTTTTTGTGGGTTTATTTAATATAAAGGGATTTTAATATTATACGGGAGAGTGTAACTTAGGTAATTAATATATATAGTTAGTAGTTAGTATGAAATAAAGGGTGAAGTGTAGGGGATATGAAAATACATGTTTTAAATCTAAGTAAAGTGAAAAAATGATAGAAAAAATAAAGCATTGTTTGTTTCTTTTATTTTTCACACTTTTAACTTAGGATAAAATGTATTTCATGGGTTTTGAGTGTTTTGAAAGGAAAATGAAATTAGTTACTTAGGCTTTACTTTTACTAAGTAAAAATGGGTTTTTACTTAGGAAAATGGATTATGATTATGAATGAAGGGTAAATGCTAATGAATGTGGGTTTAGTGTGGGAATTCCATATTTTTTAACCAATCAGTCATCGAGCCTTGGGTCTGGTCCCAACAGAAGTCGGAGAAATGCTTTGCACCTTTTTGATTGATAGTTTAGAATACTGAATATTTGTAGGGGAGGGGAAATTAGTGATTTTATCCTGATGATACTTTATTACATGCTTGCACAACTTCTTTCTACCTACCCATCTTTATTTCTAACATTTTTACTTCATTTTCATGGGTGCATTTAGGCTTGCAACCCTAAATAATTTTTCTTTCAAAGCATAAATCTATCTAAGTCTAATATTATTTCATTTGAGGGATCAGATTAAACTTTTGAGCTCCTCATTTATTATCTATCTTAACTTCTGATTTGTCAAGTTTATACTGTTTGGCATATCTTTATTCTCTATCTAACACATGAAATTAAAAGCATGAACAGTTAATATTAAATTGCTTAACTAATCATGGATTATGGTATTTATTGACAATCTGTACATAATCATTATTCTTGCAGCAAAAGTAAATAGTAGTGGTATTTTGACTTGCTCACTTTCATGTCTTATTTTTATCTCTTTTTTCTTTTGGGGTCTATCTTTTTCTAAGTCCTTTGATATTTCTTTTAGGAATTTTACCCTCTTTTCATTTTTTATTATTTTTCATTTTTCCAAAATATGGGAAAACAACTTGCAGAAAGCAAGGTATGTACATATTTACAAGACTATCATAGTCAATTCAAAAATTATGAATCCTATTATTATAGGACCCTAACAGGTTCGAAAGCCCTTTGTTTTCTTGGAAAAGTGCATCCTTGTTTTGAGTGTGTTTTATGTTTGTATTGCATTGATCTCTTTGTTTTAGATTGTTACATTCGTAGTGCTCAAAACTAGTATTTATTTTGATTTTTAGTGTAACAGTGCATTGTGCTTCTTATTCATCTAAAAAGACAAAATTTGCATTCTTTCGCTTAAATTTAAAATGAAAATGTTATTTTGCATTATTAGCCCTTAGCGAACTAGCAAAGAGTTTTCGTTTTCTGCTTTGGTTGTATTAGATGCATTAGTGAAATTATTCTTGTGATTCAATTGATTGCTGCTTTGTCATAGATTCCTATCCTTCTCTTAGCTAGCGTTCATTGAATGGAAATGATTTTCTTCTGCATGTAGTTTGCATTAAGAATTCGAGATCACATTCGATAAGGCCTTGAAATTGCAACATTAATTCAAGATCAACTTTAAAATGAATTCAATCAACCTAAGGAAGCATTGAAACATAACGCACATCTTGTAGACGTCTAGGCTAGTGACGTGTTCCGGCGTCGTTAAACCTAGTAGCTGTCGTTTCCTCATTTGGAATTAGACAACACTAGTATGGACTTGTTCTCCCCGTACCGTCATGTATATAAAGTGAGACCCTCATAGGTTGCAATCCTTTATCCATAGGAAGCCGAGTCTACCACCCTGTAACCATGATACACCAAACACAACATTCAGGGAGACTAACTACACGTACGTCAAGTCCTTGGTCATTTCTCTTTCAGTTGATAACCAAGGTGTATATTTCAATTCATGGAAACTTGGTACACCCTCTTGCTTAGATTACCTGAGTAGTCATTTTGGTATTTTCATGACTCTCTAAAATTGAAAAGATCGTCGAGCTCTTGTCCTTTCATGCTCGTTTCAGCTTGAAAGTGAATAGAGTCACCTTTTTCATGTTTCTCGACTCTTAAAATATGAAATGGTAGAGTTTTGTTTCAATGACTTAAAATATTAACTGCCCATGAAATATTCCTGGTTCAAGTTATCTTACTTAGTGTTTTGTTTTAGGGTTGTTTCCAATGGCAACATTTCCAGAGTTTACCAACCAAAGAATCCCCTCTGAAGGGAATCTTGGTCCTTTCCCTACTTTTGGGAATGTTGGTGCTCCTTATATGGAAACATTGTCCCTTCCTGGGTTAACTGTTGGTTTTCCCGTGTGGTTATTTCTGACCTCGTTGGTCCCGAATGCTATGACCTATGTTCAACCATATCCTCTGCCTGAACAACACCATGTTGATTATAAGGTGGACCTCTAACATTCTTCGCCTATTTCTTCGTCCTCCTCTTCTACTTCGCCTGGTGAAAGTCTGGATTCTAGTAACCAGGTGGCTAAGAAAAAAAAGAAGACAAAAAAGAAGAAGTTAGCTAAGCGAGAGGCTGATACCACAACTATTTCTCTCAAGACACCTTCCGTCGATAAACCATCTAACCTTCCATGGAAAGTAAAATTCCCTTGCAAGTTGTGCAAGGGTCACCACCTTCTTCGAGATATCCCTGGAATTCCCAAGGTACTTGAATTATGGTCTGACGGCCATCCGTCGTTGCCTTTGGCCTCTGGAAGTCATTTTGGTGACACACCTTCAAATAGCCCTGATAAGACTCATAAGAAATAGGATAAGATCACAAATCCTTGTAAGTTGTGTGAAGGGAATCATCCCATTCACCTTTTTCCATACATGGATGAAGCCACAAGAGTGTTGGACAACCCTACAGCTTCTACGTCTTGTCTTCTGGTTGTTTACCAAAAACTTTCTTTGAGTCCTCTGCTAGTTGATCAAACGATCAGTCAAGATTCATCTTCAGGCGATCCCGCTCCCCCGAAAATTCAAAATCATGAATCCATTCCTGACCAACCATTGGTCACGGAATCGTTCGATCTGATCCCTCCTATGGTTCATCAGATATTTTTCGTTGAGATTGGTTCTCATACCCCTCACGTTCTTCTTGTTTCTTTAGATTCCTCGAAATTTGAGAAAGGTCCTCCCGTTCCTATGGCTCAAGAAGCTGCTCCTCCTGATCCCACACTTGTGGTCCAGGAGGATGCTCCTCTTACTCCGGTAACACAAGGGGATGACCATTCCATTCCTGTGGTACCCCCTCCAGGTAGTTTGGTTACTTCTTTCGATTGGAGTAGATTCGCGGGAAGCCGCCTTCCTTCTTATGTGCCTTTTGAGATCACAATGCAGGCCTTCAATATGGTCGTACCTGGCACAATTATAGATGAAGGAAATTCTGTTAGTATTCTATCTTAAACTACTTGGCAAGCTTTCGGTTCTCCATCGCTTGTCCCTGTTACGAAGAATATGTTGGCTTTTAATAGAGGAACCAATCAACCATTAGGGATCCTTACGAAGTTTCCTATTACTTTGGGAGGGAAAATCGTCTATATAGATGTGATGGTGCTCCAAGGTCCCTTGGATTTTAATTTACTCTTGGGGCGTGACTATGCTTATACCATGGGTGCGCTTGTCTCTTCCCTCTTTCATGTGATCTATTTTCCACATGAAGGTCGGATCGTGACCATTCACCAGCTTTCTTTCTTTGGTCCTGATGTGAAATCTGGTCCACCATCATCTCTTTTGGGTCTTTATCCACCGGTTATATCTTCCCTACCACGGGTTAATTATGTGGCCACTTATTCATTACCCTCATCCAGTGATTTTGTCATCACGTGCCATCTACTGGGGGCATTCGATCACGATTTCCAAGATGTTGTTATCCCATCAGATGAGAACCTCTTGGAAGCCATGAATTCTTATTCAACATGATGAGTCATCATCAGAGCACGATTAATTTTCTTGTGTCAAGCTCCTTAAAAAATGAAACAAGATTTTCTGAGGATAGTTCTTTTATGTGTCAACCTCGTTAAAAAATGAAACACGTTCCCTTTTCAATTCGAGTCTTTGATTAGATCTCATTAAATCCAAGTCGAGTCTTTCACCTAATCTCATAATTGAACCTTCGTTCCATCCACCTATCAGTAACTAGCAGTATACTCCAGTGAATGCACTGAAGCTTGGGGGTCATGTACCTCAAATTGAGTCACCATGCTGGGGGCATGCCAACTTTTTCAAGCATAGTTTATCTTTGTTTCAAGCTTGTGTAAAAATGAAACCATCCTTATTTTACCTCTTGTGTTTGCCTTTCTATCAACCTATTTTTCCAGATGGGCCTTGGTTTTCTAATTCCATCATTACCATCTTCTTGGCCGATCATATGCCCTCACGTAGTTGTTTTACTCGTTCCTGAGGAACCATTGCAATGTGTGGTCTTGTTAGCAAACCTCTTGACTTTTATATTGTTCTGAGCAGTTCCACCATCACCAAAACTAGTTTCTACCCTTAATACCACTCGTTCCTCCAGGAGGAGTCAAATTTTAGCTCTTTTCTAACTCTCAAAAATTGAAAATATTGTCGAGACTCTTGTCATTTTGAAATCCTTAAAGTTTGCAAAACGATATCTACCCAATATATGTTTAACCCTTTTTCAGGCAGGCATAGATTAATTATGAAAAAGGAATACCATAGCCTATCATGACTAAGAGGTTCTCTCAGACATAGTTGTCTACCTTTTCGGATCTGTGAGACTATCTACGAAAAGGGACCTATTGGAGTTTTCTTTTCTACTTCTTTTCAACCCTCTAAACATGAAAAGATACTGAGTTACTCCTTTTTCAAACTCGTTAAAACCTAAATGACACCGGAAACCATCACCATGACGTAGTCGAGTTCCTCCTTCCTAGGGCTCGTAAAATGTATTAGGATGGATTTTTCCGAAGGACAAACTTACATGACAAGCATATGCAATCCCCTTCAAGCTTGTTTCCAACAATAGTTGGGGTACTTGCCAGCAATGGTGGGGGGGAAATGGAACCAGTTCTCAATTGTGTCGGAAGTATGTCGCTCTTGAACATGACACTCATCTGCATTTGTGTCAGTTTGGAGACATCTCATTTCATCATTTTTGCCTCCATGGGTTTGGGTTATTTTTTTTGACCTCTCATATGCTCTTTTCCACGTCGCCATGACCTCAGATCCTTTGATGTCAAATACTGCCAAATTCTGGAGTTGTGTCGCCGATATGTTCAAGATAAGTTTCCTTTTGCAGTTTTCAACCTCTGATCCTCTTTTTGGTCCTGATTCACTATCATCTTATTCCTCTATCTCGTGTCGATGATGTGGGAAACATTATGGCCCTCCTTCGACCAGGTCATTTCCTATCGACTTCAACTCATTATACAAGAAGCTGATCTAGAGACTCCCTTCTGTTACCTTGGATCTTGCATGCATCAATAGCAAGTTCTTCGCATTCGACGATAGGTCCTCATAAATAGCCTTCAATCGAGTGATTCCGCAGGTGTTAGATGCTAGATCACTGTTCACATTTCGTGGGTTGTACTAGTTATACCTTGAGATCCATTGTCATTATTAGTGGTTTCTCTCGTGCATGTTAACAACTTACATCATTGGCTGGTAATCAGGAGGCTTTCTTACATTTTCGACTTTAGCTCACATATTCACATGCTTGAATTTGTACTTGTTCGGGTTGAGATGGAGCGCAAGACCCTGGGTTTTGTCTGATAAAATCCAGGTTGCTGGATATTTTGGTTTATCATGACTATATGCATGACTCTTGATTGGATGGCTGCAACCATACCTGAGTCTATTTATTGATCCTTCTTGTTGGATGCCTACGTCCATACCTCGAATCTCAGTTTTATATGTACTCTATTATGAATGGCTACACCCATGCCACATGTTCATGTATCGAATATATTAGTTATACTTGTACTTGTAGGTATTTTGACGAAGGTGTTTGGTTTGAATATGTTCTCGTAAAGAATTTCACTCCTCCCTCTCTCTCGGACCTCATGCTTTAGCTGGCATCTGTTACACAAAATTTTGTCACCGTCCCTGCAATCCCCATCTCGAACATTGGAGGACCATTTTTGTGACTTCTATGTGGTGTCATGCCTTCCAAAAAATGTCATTGCATCCCTTTCCATGAGAAGAACATTTCCTCTGTTGGCTATTCCTGGAGCAGACTCTCAAAGACATATGATTTTGGGTCGGTGTTGGCAGGAAGTTATGGCCTCGCACCCATAGAGAAATTAGCACTGGGCCTCGCGCCTGTTGGCACTCTGTCTCAATGGACTGCTTGTGCCGAGCTATTTTTGGAAAGTTTTTAAAAATAGAAGTGAATTTTCCATTGTCAACCACTTCGTGAGTGGAGTCAGCATGGGTTGTTCGACTGAATAACGTCGAACATCTTCCTATGGCTTCTTGTTTCCTACATTTGAACAACCTCCCAAATGATAAGGCCTCCCTTCCACCATATGAGGGATTCCAACCTCCTCCTCCTCTCCTATAAATAAATTTCTCTCACATAGTTGCAAATATCTGAACATTTTGTATAATAGTTGAAAGGGTTGAATAGCTGAACATTTTGTACAATAGATCAAATGGTTGAATAGCTGAACAATCTAATAGAGTGGTGTGAGATAGAGCAGAGAGAGACTTATTGTCAAGAGAGAGACTAGGCTTATTTCCTCACCAAGTCCAATTCCCCGACGAATTCTTGAGACGCGTTTTGACTAAACCCGCTGAAGGAGGTTGCAACGTCAAGGCTCTTTTGGTTGTAAACTCTTTCTCTCTTCTTATTAATACATGACTGATGTTTTGGTTCCCATTTTTCATTTGATATGATTAATCTTGTGCAATATGTTTAATTCTCCTTAACCAATTAGATAGTTATGAATGTGTTGACTTTATAATCATTCCGCCAACAAATAGGATCTCCTAGTAAAAAGTCCCAATTAGACCTTGAACCGTTTGGAATAGGAATCCCGTCTGGGGTGTGGGTCCGACTACCGCTGATTTCTCCTTTCTTTGGGTCTCACTTAAACTCTATAAAACAGTGGATACACACTTAATCAAATGATACAAGACATATGATTGATGCATTAAATGTACATATAACACTATGAGTAGCAAGAGGAAATAATAAAGCATAAGCACCGAAGGAAGTGTTGTTAACAACACATCATTAGGGTCATGCTTGTAAACTGTTCTGACCACAAAAGAAACAATTCCTTATGGCAAGAACACCCTTCACTTCCTAAAAGTTTTAAACGATAACACAAATGCTAATAACAAAGTCATCAACATTCGTTAAGAAAGTGAAATGAACTCAACCACCATTAACATACTCAACAAACTTTTATGCAATTGTGATATGAATTGAAGATACAGTTCCCTTAATCTAAAGATGTTCGGAAACTGAAAATATAATACTCAATAGCGCTCATACATATGACAACACCAGATACACAAAGAGATTTTTCCACATGCTTGTATTCATGCTCAAATGTATAATCCTGGTAATACAATGTACTCAACACGAGTCCCAAACAAAAGATCCTTTACAATATTCCTGGAGGGAGTTTTATAGACCAAAATTTGCTCTTTGGGCTTCTTGACTTTTCGCCTGCCCAAATGTTGAGCTGCCCTGCGACCTGAATGAGAGTTGCGACCTGCGACCAAGCTGCAGAGTGCGACCTGCGACTTGGCTGCGAAGTGCGACCTGTGACCTATTGCGAAATGCGACCTGCGATCTACTGCCACCTGATCATGAGGATGTGTGCACGATCGTGAGGTCAAGGGCATTAACTTGTTGTTCTTTGAGGAAGTTCTGCCAAGCATGATAATATGCCGCTATGAGGGAAATCAAAGGGAATTCTTCTCTCAACCGATGCAAACACTCCAAGGCGTTTGGGATCATAGTCTCTCTTTTCTACGTGACCAGGTTGGACAGGGAAGCGAGCTTGGTGTAGATCCAGACCGGTGTGACAAGAAAATTTCCCAGGTTCTCCTGTGATGCTGCAAGATCGGAAGTGGCAGCAACTTGCTTAATGGGTTGCAAAAATGCCTAGATCTGCTGATCCACCTGTTCCCATGTCTTCTCCTCGTCCAGTGCACCCAACGATGGAATGTGATGTAGGATGTGGATTGAATCGATGTCGCTGATCAAATGTTCGTATGCGGACATCACCTTATCTAGGTCCTTGGATAGTTTATCTTTAGATTGCATTTTAATCCGGATCTAGACCTTGGCATCTTGTGTGCGGATCCAGTCTTTCTTTGGCAGGTTTTTGGGAGCCTGGGGGTACCGGACCATGTAATCTATCATTCTGTCTAGGGTGGCTGAGGCTTCCTTCAGCTGCTCGTTCCTCTGCTTGGTTTTCGTTTGGGCTCTCACCAAGGGGGAAACTATTTGTTTTATAGTAAACATTTCTCCATAGACTTGTCTCATGGTGGCCTCCAATATATCTAACTCCCTTTGGATGGTGAGCGGTACTTCATTGATAGGGGAATTTTTGTTTTGGAGTTGCTGAATCTCTTCTCTTAATGTTATCTTTTCCTGCTCTGCCCTTACCTCCCTCTGCTCTGCTTCTCGTAACCTATTTTGTAGATAGAAGATCTCTCTACTCATTTTGTTTACATTCTCCTCCGTGGCCACGGCGAAAGTTGTGCCGGCCGATGCTATCATCGCACGGTTAGTTCTAGTGTCTAAGACTATGTCTTTCCCCGTTGCGACTGTGGATGAGGCAAAAGGATTTCATGCCAGGCATATTATTTTCTCCCATCGGATCCTGAAAGAGAACTGATCGTATGTGAGCTTGGTGAGATCGAATACCTCCTCCTCTTGCCATTCGTAGGAACTCACATCAGAGAGTGTAGCGCGTGTACTGACTACAGGTACCTTGAGGGGTGGTAGCTCTGTTTGTGATCCCACGCCCTAGGGAGATGCCTAGATGTTCTCTAGCATTCTATCCTCCTCTTCTTTTCTTTTCTTTTATTTTCTTCCTCCTCCTTCCGAAGGCATTCGACTTCTACCTTTTCATGTTCTCTTTTTGCCCGCAGACCTACCGCCGTTGCTTCGTTCGGCCTCTCTTACGCGTTCGACCGTCACGACCGCTCGGCCCGTTTTGTTTTCTTTTTTTACGTTTCGCTTCCCCCCCCGATCTAATTTTTTCTTGATTTTCTGCCTGCCTCGCAACATCCGCCTCCTGTTCCTCCTTTTTTCTCTTGGCCTCTTCCTCATCGCTTCTTCCCTCTACTCGACCTCGTACCCTCTTTCTCTGTCTTCATCTTCTTCATCAATCATCTCCACTTGTTGGGCTTTGTTGGCAGTTCTTTCTGCTGGGTAGAAGTGCTGTGCCCTGTACTAGTTCGAGGCCTTTTAGCCTGAGAAGAAGAAGCGCCTCCTAATTCACGGCTTCTGTCCTCCAATGTTTGGTCATCCGGGTCTTCTTGATCATAACACGCCCTCGGAGCAAGCTGCCTATCTGCATTATACCAATTTCTTCTTTCATCTTTGCTTGGGCATTCCCTGTGCTGGTAGTTCCATTTGAACTTAGCCCGCTTGCAGTGATCAGGGACTATGATCGAGGATATGTTTGTTTGAAGAGAGGCCACCGTATGCTAGCCTCAATTGAAACGCGACGTCATGCACCGTGGACATACCCAAGGGGACAGCCCTGTGCGCCGATGAATGTCTTCAGGGCATCGAGGTGCCCATACAATCTGCAAAGCATAGTAGCCACTAATTTATACACTTTCCTGAGGCTTGCCACTGGATATTCTTGATCCTTCTTGGCCTTGAATTTCTCAGGCTCCTTCCACCACTTTTTTAGAGTGTCTATTATGGGGACTGCATGGGCAATGGCCCAATCTTCTGTGAAGTCCTCCTCTTGTTCAGGTAATGAATAGTAAATGTGGGCATCTAAGCCTTTGAGAGTCACGAAAGCCTTGCCTTCACTGTCCCTGATTACGAACTTTTTGGGGTCAGTGTTATGTATAATCCATTCTATAATTTCTGCGCATGGGAATATAGCCGGATGGGCACCTGCAAGATGGAGCTTTAACCTTTTGACCTGTATGTATACTTCCTGATCAGGGAGGTCCTCTAGGAATTCCTGTCGAGCGAACTCTTGGTACACTTGGTACCAACGCATGTTGTCCCCTTTGGAAAATGTGCATAGGGTATCTCTATAGATCGGGGGTGGGGACATTGGTATATCCATCTCTACGTCCTCTGCTTCTAAGATCTTGTCCTTTTTCCGAGACACTGGAGGTCCCATGTCGCTTGAATCTGAGGGGACAAGGATACACTCTAAGTCTGCTTCGAATTCACCTGTCATGTTCATGAAATAGTCCCAGGATAAAAAATATGCCATGATAATACAAACCTAGGTACAACTATTAATTATTTCATCTGGGGACACAGGCAGAGCTGAATTAGCAACCTACGACTGGGTCGCAGGGTCGCAAAGGTCGTGATGTTGATATTTTCGAAGACTTTGTGACTTTCTGACCTTGCAACCAAGTCGCGAGGTCGCTGGGTCACTATTTGTGGGAAAATCGATGGAAGTGTGACCTTGGGACTTTGCGACTAGGTTGCGGGGTCGCTGGGTTGCAAATGCTAGAAAAAATGACGGGAAAGCGACTCTGCGACCTGCGACTGGGTGGCAAGGTCACTAAGTCGCGAAGTCGTGAGAAAATAGACTGAAGGGTGATTTGTGACCTGGTGACTTAGTGACTGGGTCGCAAGGTCGCACGAGTCGCAAGTCGCGCTAGGGCTTGCCGAGGTTTTGGCGCGTGCCGCATGAAGCCTAATTCCCTCTAACTTCAAAATTACAAGTCTGAGTGGGCCAAGACAAAGCGAGGGGAGAGATTTTGGGTCAGGAGACAGGCCATGAGAGTTTGGATGGGAACAGTGATAAAGTTATGCAAGCAGGGTGAATGTCTGAGCCAAAAGGGGGAAGTTCTAAGTCTCAAATGAAAACAATGGCCAAGACAGGGGGAAATTTAAAGGATGAGGAAAGGAAAATTAGGCAAGAAAAACCATAAAAGGAAAAAGCAGGAGGAAAATGGCAACTTACCCGGGAAAATCATGCTCCAGTCGACCTATCAGAGGCATTTTTTCTATGCGCTGAATGTGCATAATGCGACCTAGCGACCTTCTATTTATAAAAAGGTCGCACGTGCAGGCCATTAGTGAAGTCGTGGAATCGCATTGTGTGGTGTTCTAAGGGAGGTGCGACCTCGCGACCTTGCGACCTTGTGACCTCGGGGTCGCGGGATCGCAAGGTTGCGGGGTCGCGGTTTTCCATAAATTTAGAAATCTGCGACTCAGCGACTTAACCCTTCTGGATCTTGAGTTAAATTTTCTTTATGCTCAAGGGGCTCCAAAAAAAAAATTTGAAGTGTGAATTTTTGGAGGGTGTTGTAGAGGCTAAGGTCAGAATTCAAGTATTGTTTCGGGGTGAGGCACATCGTTCTCCTCGAATCCTTATGAAGGCACCTCACCACTGCCGAAGGACCGTGACGTGTTAGGAGGAAGATCACAAGAGATTGCTACCATGTGCCTATGACACCGTTGGAACAAAGGTAGGACATCTATCCCAACTCAGTTTCATTCATTAACTAGGAATCGATGAATTAGCATGTCCTCTTGCTGCTATACCCACCATAGGGCTAGAGGGATCGCCTCTGTCCGCAGAGGGGATTTACCTACACAAAAAGTTGTAAACCATATATATTTGCACTCTCTCTTTTTTTCAACCACGAAGTTAGTAATTCACACCTATATATATGCTTTAGAAATCTTTCATCTATATTCATGGAATTTAATATTCCATTTATATTCATCATAACTAAATGATATATTTAAAATTATTTTACATTTTTAAATATTGAGTAAAAGGATCTTACTTATTAAATGTCCTCTCATATTAATATTCTAAATATTATATAATATTATTATTCTTAATCCCCAAATGCGGGTGTTATGCTGCAATAAATTTGGGAGCCACCTGGCCACGTTGACGTGGGACAACTGTCCTCGTCACACAAGTGCACATGGCCATCCCATCATGTTCAATGCCTGGAGCATGAGGCTTTTATTCACCACCCTCGAACGCTCTCCAACGTCATCCTCACTCCACTCCGCCATTAACGTTGTCCTGCTCTCATTTACTCTATCTGTCACACCTCTACATCCTATGCCACCATTCATGGACCATAAATTTGATCATCCTACTGCTCAGTCCAACATTTCGTTCTCCCTATGGCTTAGCTCTTTTTCTCCATGTGCCTCCGCCTCTGTCAAGCCCCTGCTCCATTGCTCAGCTCCCTCAGCCCCCTATTGTGACATTGTGCATCCCCCTTCGTCACATTTTCCTTCCTATTCTACCACCATGCCCCATCGACACCGCATGCGTTGTCACAGAGGCGTTGAACGTGGTCTCCCCTCCAGGCCTCACATTCCTGCCACTGCCGGCAGATCTGTGAACTTCTCCATCGAGTGGGAGGAACCAGAAGTCTTGGACCCCATCAGCCTCACCGCTCGCCTGTCATTGCACCATCCTGAGCCTTCCACTGAAGCTTCGGGCTCTGGTCTTCGCTTCAGGAAGCATCTTCACAATTCCACCATCTCTCCGGACTCCCCCTTCCCCCCTCACAAGATGGTGGCCTTGCCGGTTCAACAGGCCTCAAATAGTGAACGCAGTTGTAGCTCAGGCTCGGACAAGGATGGCACTAGCGCAGATACTGAAGCTCATGCGACTTCCTCTCCTCCGCCGAACGCACACGCGACATCCTCTCCTTCGCCGAAAGCCCAGGTGTCCAAGCTGGAGGATGATGAATCCGAGTACACATGAAGAACTGTGGAAGAGCACCGGTTCAGGATGACAAGAATCCAACTGTCTAACATTTGGGTTCTTCTTTCTATGCTTAGTTCCAGTCAATTTCATGTTACTACGTTGCTTCTTATTTTCTGGTTTTGGCTTAACCATGTTATGTACGTGGCTGGTTTCCCTACTTGGGCAGCTTACTCTAAGCTTACTGAACTTATTTCCTGGGTTGGTTTCCCCGCCTGGGGTAGGCCCTTTTTTGTTTTTTTCAAACTGGAGTTTCCCGTCGAAGTTGGCCTGCCAACTCCGGAGGATGATGATTGTAAATTTTTGACCTGTATGATATAATATAAGTAGACCAATTTAGAAAAAAAAACATATTAGTATTCTTAATATTATATAATATTATATATTAATATTAATATCTTAAGTTTAATGTTATATTATATTATATAATATTAATATATTAATATCAATTATTAGCCTTAATATAATATTTATATTTTATACTATATTATATTAATGGTATTGATATTAATGTTATGATTTCATTGTACATGTTAAATTTTAATTCTTCTAGATTGTTTTATCTAGATGCATTGATTTCAGCATGTTGTTGATTTCCAATTGTTTTATATTTTTTTCTCTAGATGTATTGATTTCATTGTAGATGGATGATTTGTACTATTTTAAAATTAATTTCATTATTGGAGGGCATTGACTTTAGTGATCTCAAAAAGTAATTATTTTTTATGCGCATTTTTTTTTGTGTTACAGTAATTTACACAACCATGTCTTCCCATAACAATGAGATGGAGGAAAAAAAATTAGTAGAAGTGAGTGATGAACAAAGAGAAGATCAAACAAAGAAGAAAAGTGAAGAACAAAGAGAAAATCATAGAAGATAGCAAAACATGCAGCAAAATCTGAAAAAGGATCAGAAACATTCCATGATATGTTGATGTGTGTTTCTTATATTCAAAATCCAAATGAACCAGCAACACGTGCATACAGGAGTTTGTTGTGTGAAATTGTTTTTGACAGGGATGTAGGTGCACAAGAGACATGTCATTTGCTTCTAGAGCTCCCTCTTTCTGAATGTAGTCGTCGATTTGTGATTCTAAATATTGGTGGGAAAGTTTTGAAACAAGTACAGATTGATACATATGATGCCGACAATGATAATTCCCTAATTGATGCATATACCAAGCGACATGCCCATATTGAGCACCTTGCATTGATAGATGTTGCAAAATCATGGTCATATGATAAACGTCAACATGGGAGAAATGGTTAGAATGAAATAATGAATCTATTTTACATGTGTTTCCTTGATTTAACTCAGTTCCTGATCGAGAAGATGCCAAGTTTGTAGAATTTTTTTGGTCTTAATTGGTATTATACAAGGCCTTTCATGATTTTCATAAATATATAGGTCGACAAGATGATGAGATAATGCATAATTGGGAAAAATTTCGATACAAACCATGGCATGTTGATCGTAATCCATTCCCTCCATTTGATCGAGTTGAATTTGATGTAGAAGAAGTTCAAAATCCACCTGCAGATTCTAGGGAGAATGAGTGGGAGATCCTTTGTACATTGTATCAGAATAAATGTATAAATTACAATGAGTTTGGGATGCTAGGACATAGAGACTGTGATCGTGCACATAATTGGAACACACATTTTTTTGATGAAGTAACTTCCAATTATGCTATTAATTTTGTATTTGAAAAGCGAAAGTTGAATTTGATATGTGCTAATAAATATCTGAAGTCTTATTCCATTGAAAGTTTGGGGGTTAAGCAAATAATAGCATTTGATATTGTACTTGACCATTATATATAAAAGATTGATCAGCGACTTATGATAATCCAAGGAACTGCAGGTACAGGAAAGTCTTATTTGATCGGAGTTATTAAAAATGCCTTTGAAGCTGAGTCCTTTCCGGAGAAGATTCCATTACTTATTTTAGCTCCAATAGGGGTTGTAGCTTTCAACATATCTATAAGAACAATTCATTATCCAATTCAAATTCCAATCAAATACATGTCACCTTTGAAAGGAAAAAGTTTAATGACCCTGCAACATGAGTTGAAGCATGTGAAGTATATATTCATAGATGAAATGAGTTTCATTGGAAGAAATTTATTACAAAACATTGATAAGAGACTTCGACAAGCTTTCCCAGAAAATGAGAAGATTATTTTTGGTGGGAGGTCAATTATATTGGCTGGTGATTTGGGAAAATTGCCTCTTGTTCTAGATAAACCTATATATTCATGTGAAGGTATTGCAAAAGAATTATGGAACTCATTCAGAACGGTTGTGACCCTTGATAATGTTTTTTGACAAGATGGACAAAGAAATCAACAAATATATTTTCGTCGTTTGTTAATGAATGTAAGGGATGCAATACTAATTATAGAAGACTGGGAAGAACTTATCACTCGTACAAATACATGCCTGGATCCTTCCACAAAAGAGTCCTATGATAAGGAAATACATTTGTTTGCAACAAATGATGATGTAGAAAACCACAATAAGCATTGTTTAAGAAGCCTAAATTGTCTCATTACAGCCAGTGTTGCTACAAAAGTAAAAGGAAACTACATGGAAATAGATGAGCAAGAAATGGAACTTGAGTTACTTATTACAATGAGCTCGAGTGATGCTTACATCAAACATATGGACTGATGCAGGACTCGTAAATGGTGCTCTTGGATTTGCAGAAAAAATTGTGTATAAACCTAAAACTTTACCCCCAGAACTACCCACATATGTTTTAGTAAGATTTGATAATTATATGGGAGTACATATGTTTTAGTAATATTTCATCCCCTCAAACATTTCCTATTACATCTATTTAAAGAGGTAGTAGGAAACAACTTCCTTTGAAACTTGCTTGGGGCTTAACAATCCAAAAGTCACAATGATTGACATTGTAGAAAGCTACTATTAATATTGGGAAGCAAGAGCGACAGGGTATGATGTTTACTGCAATATATTGGGTTAAAGATATGAATAGTCTACGATTTCAACCTCCCTTTTCATATGATAAATATGCAAAGATGGAAAAATTAGCAGGTATGACTGCAAGAAAAGCAGAAGAAGAGATATTGAGATCAATCACATAGTAAACTATTTTCTTATTGACTATATTATTATTATATTCATTTTCGATCATTAAACATTTATATTCGCATAATATATAATCTTAGATGTATTAAATACATTTAAAATGAGCACATTAGTTATATGTTCAACATACTTTTTGTGGGAGTGCATGACCGAAAATATATTTACATATTATTGATAAAATTAATCATATCTTCGATAGTTTTTCCTTGCCCAAACACGATTGAAACTAGCCTAGATCCATCTTAACTCTAGATCTATCAAGTGCTAAGAGGGATCAAATATCTCAAGGTGCAAACCTTTCCTCAATTTTTTCACTCAAAAAAGAGGTTTTCACCTCGAGAGATTTGATCCCTCTCAACGTTTGATAGATCCAGAGTTAAGATGGATCTAGGCTGGTGTACAAAAAATGAAAGGGAAGATCAATCCTAAAACCTTGTCTTTCGGTAAAGTATTACGATTCCCACCTCAGCCATATAAAAAAAACATCCATCTCATCATATCTCAATATAACTTAGTTCCTCTGATCATCGACTAAAAAAATATAGATCTAATAAAAGAAGAAGAAGAATCATCATAGGGAAGTATTCGAATTTCATCGTATATCCAATAATCCATATGGTCATCTAAAGTAGAATCATCATCATCAAGTCAAATATTGTCCCAACTCACTGCACAAAAACATCAAAGATCTTATATCAATTTGAAACAACATTAGGGAGCCTTGCTCAACCTGGAACCACATATGGGAGCCTAGCTCAACCCAGAACATCTGCCAGCAAGGAGTCCACTGCTACTACCTGAGAACCTTGTCATCAGGGACCATCATCATCGGGGAGTACCAACTCCACCCACATCATAGGGGATCCCAAATCAACCTAATATCCAAGGAAAATATGAATGATACAACTTACTGTGAGGTAAGGATCACAACTATCCTATTGTATGTTGATCTTACCATCAGGGCCCTGAGAATTTACGTGGTAGAACACCTACATACTCTCGCTTGGGAAAGATAAAACTTACCATAAATATTAAGGATCACAATTATCCCAAGTCACCTCTAAACCCATTGGCCAAATGGGGAGGAACAATCCCAACAAGCCCAACTTGTGATTAGGATGCCAACTGTGGTATGCTCTATCCAGACTCCAAGATGATGTTAATTTTCTCTTCGGGCTATATTGTTTTTTTCTTTGATAATTGCATTACATCATTTAGACCTTGAATTCACCCCACAAAATTATAACATTATTATATAATATGCATTTAGGTAGAATGAACAACATCATTAGTAATACAACAAAATAGTAAAAAGAACAACAAAAGAAAATAAAGCACACATAGAGACACCAAGATTAGTCAGAGACCAGGGAAAAAATCCACAAGGGGGAAAACCCGTAATCAATTCTTCTTCTTGAATTAGATTTCAATAATTATTCAAATGAGATACAAAGTTCATCTTACATCAATCATACAACAAAGATGTTTCTCACAACTTAGAACCAAAGACATGTTATACCAACAACCTTCATACTATTAGGGTTTTACTCCAGGGTTATGGGAGACAATATTTTTTCATACATCTTAGAGATACCATGGAATAACAATAGATGCCATTGTTGTAGTTGATCATGCCACCACTTCTCTCTCTCTCTCTTTGTGTGTGTGTGTGTGTGTGTGTGTGTATATATATATATATATATATATATATATATGAGGCCATACAATATGCAATATCTCGATCATATTCAAGAAAATTCATGTATGTCAAGATCTCAAATGGTTATTGACATAATTTAAGAGTTAAGTTACTAAGCAAAATCCCACCAATATGTCTTCATTAAGATCCAAAACATTATATGGGACTTGTCCCTCATAATGAAATAATGCGAGTTGTTGTGAGTACGTACATCATTGTGAAAACAATGCCACTGTGCAATACATACAATAACATAAATGTGATGTGCAAATGCCTCTATACTTATGAATGTGATATGATGATATAACGATGCCTCCATCCATTTGATGTAATGATGCCTCTATCCATATGATGTAATGATGCCTTTGTCCACTAAGATAACGATGCCTCCATCCATGTGATGTAACGATGCCTCTGGTCATGTGATGTTATAGATTAAGATAATAGTGCCTCCATCCATGATATATAACGATGCCTCCAACATGATGTATGTGATGGATGGAAAATGCAAGACTTTTCCAGACAAAGTGAAGTCTTGTATTCAAACAAAAAATCTGACCCAAACAGGGAGCGAGATTCCCGAGTTTTAATGCAAGTCCTATAGCCAACTTGATAGTGTTGTAGTTCCTCGGTTATGTGAGAGGGAGAAGACATCAGACCCATAAAAAATACACTGAGAAATTCGAATTGCAGTCCAAGCTGAAATATTTCAGAGAGATCCAAATTCTTGTTTGATGATCTGAGAAAACGGGGAGACATATTTTTATAATTGTCTCGATGAGAAATATAAGAAGTTGACCTTGAAATATTGGAGGGAAATACAAAATTTTGAAAATTAAATTTCATTCCAAATATATTTTTCTTTCTTAAATTTTATTTTCCGAGATAATATATTTTATAATTCTTCCTTTGGCGAGATGGGCTTCATATGGGGCTTAGGGTTTCCCTTAGGGAAAATTTGTCCTGGCGCTACCTTATTTTAACACTTCCTCTCAACTAGGGAGAAATTTCCATCTACATCATAAGCCTCATCTCATCATAGATGAATCATGACGTATCTCGAGTGTACATATAGAAGATATACATCAATATCATCAATAGAACCATCTCATATCATCTCATAAAATAAGAGGAATCCATAACTAATGATAGGGGAGATCAACCCTCCAAACCCTACATGTCTCTGGGTAAAATCATATGACCTTCATCTCAGCTTTATCATTAAAACTTCCATCTCATTATATCTTGTCTCAATTGTCTTTGATCATTAGCTAAACAATCTCGATCTAATAGAAATAAGAAGAATCATCATAGGGGAGTCATCATTATAGGGAATCAAGTGGATTCCATCCTATATCCAATAATCAATATGTTTATCTAAAATATAATAATCATCATCATCAAGACACATCTTGTCTCGACTCATTTTTTTCCATCTCTAGTTGTTGAGCAAACTAAAAGCTGAAGAAGAATGATTTGAAATCATAGGGGAGCCTTGGTCAACCCAAAATAACATCGAAGAGATTAGCTCAATCTAGAACAACATCAAGGATCCCTTCTCAACCTGGAACAACATCGGGGAGCATAAATAAGCCTGAAACATTTGCCAATAAGGAGCCCAAGGCTACAACCTGAGAACCATGTCGCCAGGAATCATATTCAGATAGTTGGTAAGATACAACTTACCATGAGGTAAGGATCATAACTATCATATTGTCAGATGGTCTTCCCATCAGGACCCTGAAGAGTCAAGTGGTAGAACACATGCATCCTCTCACTTGGGCATGATACTACTTACCATAAATGGTAAGGATCACAACTATCACAAGCCACCTCTCAACCCATTCACCAGATGGGGAGGAACAATCCCAAAAAGCCCAACTTGTGGGTAGGATTCAGCTATGGTATACTATGTCAATACTCAAAGATGAAAATAGGCAGGATGATACTTACCATGTGGTAAGGATCTTAGCTATCTTATTGCTAGACAATAGGCAGAACACTACTTACCGTGAGGTAAGAATCACAACTATCTTATTTTCCAGAGTTCCCTCAACCACAAGAGCTCTTCGACTCAATTCCTCACCCTCAGAGCTTAGATAGGGGTAAATATATAGCTCAGTGTCCTCGATCAGCTTGGACCCTTTCCCAAGAGGCTCACATCCAAAAACATGACGATCATAACAACTACCGAATATCGGCTGTATCAAGTGCTTATCTCCCAAAGTAAGGAATCTTCTTTAGCTCACGAAGAGTTAATCCCACCCGCCTCATGCATTACGGAAGTAGTGGCAGTTCCTTTGTTTTCCTTTCATATAGGACATCAAACGTTAGAGTAAATATGTCTGAAAGCAAGAAAGAACTCTTACCATGTTATTATTTTTCTATTCTGTTACATGAGCAGCTTCTCATGACTTTCCAATCTTGTATCATACAACGACATTTCTCAACGCATGAGAGATGTCTTTGTTCCCGAATATATCTGGCCATACTTGCTAACTCTTAGACATACCAAGGATCCATTAATCTAATAATCCATCAAACCCCAGGCCTTGATTTGTCTTTAGATATATACCAGGAATCAAACGTACTTACATATGTATGCAACAGGTAAGCATGAATGAAATCATCTAAGAGGGTGATATCATTTTCATACCTCAGGGATTAACTTGCCATCCAAACAATATACTATACATACCTTGTAGTGTATATATACCTTTAACACTTGTTTTCCATTAGCAGTTGTAGCACTCAACCTATAGCTTAGCTTACTAGCTTTTGTCTTCTCATGCTTCTTGGTCATACTGGCAACTCTCATTGTCTGCATCACAGAAAGGGATCCGTTAAATACAATAACAATAATCCATGGCTTGAGCCATACTTTATCTTTGAATGTGGAGATAAACGTACAACATATGTATACAACCATAAAACATATAGGCAAAATCAAGTGAGGTGACTCTGTTTTCTTGCCTCAGGGAGTTAACACCTTGACAATATACTATACATACCTTGTAGTGTATATATACCTTTAACACTTGTTTTCCATTAGCAGTTGTAGCACTTGCATATCTACTCTAGCTTCCAACACTAGCTTTTGTCTTCTGATACTAGCTTTCCTTTCCTACGTCATTCAACATCCAAATTACCCTCAAGAAGGATTTTCTTATCATATCTTCATTAGGAAGTTAGAAGTAAATACTCAAATATTTATGTAGGAGGAATAATCAATGATCAAAACAATGAATCAAAACAAAAGAAATGTCATATAGAAGCAACATAGGTCTAGGAGGTACTTAGCTTTTACGATATTTAAAGGAAGTGATCAACTCCATCTTGATCTACCAAGAGTCATTAATGTCCATCATCTATATGTGAATGTTTCCTTCAATATCTTCAATTGTCTTCATTAGCATCTAGACCCAACTAAGATTATCCCATCTAGGGTTACACTAAATCTTTAATAGACTATCCAGCAGAATCAACCAAGAAATATCCAAGAAATTAACCCAATGAATAGATCTAATCCAAAACAAAGTTTCCAATCATGCGATCAATGGTCAAAGTCAATGGTCAACTATAAACAAAAATCTAGGTCATAGTCACATGGAGCTAGTGACCATGCATGCGACTGTAGCTCTCCGACCGCACAAAGCATCCTTCATGTGTGCAGCTATGGCCATAATTTCTGAATTCCAACACTGCGACCACAAACAAGAATTCCTTTCTTTGCATGAGAGATAAATTTAGATTTCCATGAATCAATGAGAACCAACTTCAGACCTATGTTATATGATCCAGACAAGAGTGAGTGAGATGCTTTATGATTATAGGTTCCTAATATTCCATACTTCAAGGGTTTATGCCAAACCCTAACCTTGTGATAGTTACCAAACCCTAACTCTTTGCTAGAACAAGGTTGCCTAGGGTTTTATTCAAACCATAGCTTTCTTTTAGGTCTCCAACTTCTTTGCCTGTTTTCATCATCAATGTTATCATATGGGTGACATCCATGACTTTTCTACAGTTGAGCTCTGATACCATGTTAATTTTATCTTCGGGCTATATTGCTCTTTGCTTTCATAATTGCATTACATAATTTACACATTGAATTCACTCTACAACATTATAACATTATTACATCATATGAAATTATGTAGAAAGAACAACATTATCAATTATGTAGCTAAACAGTAAAAGAATCAATAGAATAAAAGAAAGCATAAATAGAGACACCAAGATTAATCGGAGACAACAACAAAACCCTACAAGGGGGAAAACCAGGAATCAATTATTCTTCTTGTATTAGATTTCATCAATTGTTCAGCTGAGATACAAATTTCATCTTACATCAATCATACAACAAATATTTTTCTCATAAATTAGAACCAAAGATATGTTATACCAACAAGGTTTCTACATACATCTTAGAGATACCATGGAACAACCACATATGTCATTGCTATATGCCATTGCTATAGTTGATGATGCCACCACTACTATATATATATATATATATATATATATATATATATATATATACAATCTGCAATATCTCCATGATCCCAAACACAGTCATAATTGTCAAGAACATTCAGCTATGTCAAGATCTCCCATGGTCATTTAAATAATGTAAGAGTTAAGTTACAAAACAAAATCCCCACCATGTCTTAATCAAGATCCCAACCATTATATGGGACATTTACCTCAAAAGAAAAGAATGTGATTTTTTGTGATTACGTATATCACCACACAAACGATGTTAATGTGCAATACATGCAATCCAATGCCATTGTGCAAACGATGCCACTGAGAAAATATATATCCGACACGACTGTGCAACTACAGGAACATAAATGCAATGTGTAGATGCCTCCATCCTTATGTATGTGATACAATGAGATAACGATGCCTCTGTCCATGTGATGTAACAATGCCTTCGTCCAATAAGATAACGATGCCTCTGCCCATGTGATGTAACAATGCCTCCAGTCATGTGATGTCATATATTAAGATAACAATATATTAAGATGTCCATGAGATATAGTGATTCCTCCAATATGATGTACGTGATGGATGGAAAATGTGAGACTTTTCTAGACAGAGTGAAGTCCTGTACTCAAATAACAAAACCGACCCAAACAGAGAGCGAGATTCTTGAGTTTTAATGCAAGTTTTGTAGCCAAATTGAGAGTGTTGTAGTTCCTCAGATATGCGAGAGAGAGAAGACATCAAACCCATCCACAAGACAGAGAAATCTGAATTGCAGACCAAGCGAAAATATTTTAAAGAGATCCAAATTCTCATTCGATGATCTAAGAAAAGGAGGAGAGACATATTTTTATATTTTTCTATATGAGAAAAGATAAGAAGCCAAAGTTTGAAATATTGGAGGTAAATACAAAAAAATGAAATTTAAATTTCATTCCAAATATATTTTTCTTTCTTAAAGTTTATTTTTCGAGATAATATATTTTATAGTTCTTCCTTTGGTGAGATGGGCTTTGTATGGGGCTTAGGGATTCCCTTACGGGACTTTTTTCTCGACGGACGGTGCTTAATTTTAACATGATGATACGTACCATGTGGTAATGATATCAGCTATCATATTTCTAGACAATATGAAGGATACTACTTGACATGAGATAATGATCACAACTATACATTTGTTCTGAATCACACCTATACCCAAGGCTATGCTGTAGATAAAGATATAGATTAGCTGATCAGCCTAGACCCTTACTCAATAGGGTCATATCCATAAATCAATGTTGTACTCCCTTAAACAACTCATTGAAGAGTTCAATCATACTGCCTCATGCATTACAAAGAGAAGCAATTCTCTAATTTATTGCTAATATAAGACATAGAACATTGGAGAAAATATATAACACAAAGAAAATAATACCATATTCTTATTTTCTCCTTCTCATGCATGGAGGCAACAATCACAAGCTTAAGCTTGTGTCATACAGCAACATTCTCTCAATCCATGAAGATGTCGATGTTCCAACTGTATATAGTCAGACTCTATCTAACTCAGAGTCCATACAAGGATCCATCAAATCTGATAAAAATAATCCATCAATGCAATCCAACATGTCATAAAAGCACACAAATATGAGAGGTGGATCCCGATGCTTCATGGGATAAATAAGTCTTGTCAACAAAGACTTGTTAACTCAATAATCAGAAATAACATCAAATGATCATTATTTAATTGTGCAGTTATGGGACTTCTAATCATCCACCAAAAAAAAAAAAAAAAAGGTAATGGGATCTCATCAAGGATCTCTCCCTCTAAATGAGAAGCTTCTTCACTCATCATTAATTACGGCATCACGTTGTATCTTATATTTCATGCATCAACAAAGTTGTCAGATCACAGAGATAAACTATATCAGGTTCTCATCTATATATATATATATATATATAGTCAAGACAAATCACCATCAACTGCTTTATTGTCACATATGGACAAATTCATCAAGGGGTTAGTGTCATACAATTAGTACAACTGACAAGTGCGTCTTCACTTCAAGTATCATAATCACATCATCACATCATCACATCATAGTACTAAAACCATCAAGTTAGGACATCCATTTTTTACATTGTTAAATTTTGTTAAGTCATCATAGCAGTTATAACTCACCAAAATCTTATCAAGAACAACAAGAAGAAGATCTTGAGTATCTATCTTACAACCATCCATTGTTATTAGGGTTACTATACTATCGAAAATATCAACTATATTATACATACAAATAGTATATACTATCGAAACAACATACTATACATACCTTATAGTATACAAATACCTTTAGCAATATATGATTTTTCATCAGAAGTTCTAGAGTTTGTATACTTCTCGAGCTTCCCCTTCTTGTACTAGCTTCTTTGAGTACTACCTATACTAGCTTTATTTTCCTACATCAGTCTTTCTCTTCTTGCACCATAAAGCATCAAATTGATCCTTATGAAGGATCTGCTTTTCATATCTTCAACAGGAATCTAGAAGCATTCAAATACTCAAATATTCATGCACAAAGGATAAGCCATAATCTAAATTATAAAACAAGAGTAGTGACATAAAGAAGTAGCATAATTATAGAAGGTACTTATCTTTGAAAAGGTGAAGGAAATGATTAACTCCTCCTTGATCCAGCTTCCAAGAGTCATTTTTGTCCGACTTCCATATATCAATGTTAAAGTCAATATTTTCAATTGAATTAATCAACAACTAGGCTCAACTAAGACCAACCCATCTAGGGTTTCACTGAATTTCCAATAGACTATCCATTAACACCAACCAAACAATATCCAAGATATAGATCAAATCTGGGGCAGGGTTTTCAAATATGCAAACAATGGTAAAATTCAATTGTCAACTAATAACACAACACTGGGTCATAGCCACACAGAGCTAGTGACCATGCATGCGACTGAAGTTGTCCAGCCGCACAGAGCACACTATCAAGTATGCAACTTTGGCTGAAATTTCTTTGTTCCAAACCTGTAACCATAAACTAAATTCTTCTTTTTGTCTCTGAGAACTTGGAATATGCAATTTTATGCTTTTTCGAATCAATCTGCGAGCCAACATCAAACCTTTATCATATCCAATCTCTTCTTCCATACTTCAAGGGTTTCTTCCAAACCATATCTTGTAATAGTTATTAAACCCCAACTTCTCTTGCTAGATCAAGGTTGCATAGGGTTTTCTTCAAGCCTTAAATTTATTTTAGGTCTCCAACTTCTTCACTCCTTCATCATCAGCACCTTCAAGGGGTGATATCCATGAATTTTCTTTAGCCTAGCTATGATACCATGTTAATTTTTATTAGGGCTTCATTGTTCTTTGATTTGATAATTTCACACACACACACATTGTTAGTATGAATCTTTCGTCATAAAAGACCACTTTAGCTACGCATAACAAATAGCCCTAACATTGAATATGGCTGCCAAATATCTTTAAATCTGCGATTAAGTGATCCAAATAATGTTGCACAAATCCAGATCTAAGCATAAAAGACATTAAGCAGATAAATTAAAATGTGGCTCCATGCATCCAATAGACAAGACAAGAACAATGTATTTGAAAGAATTTTTATATTATATTAAAAAGGGGCACCTGAGAGGAAAACAAGAAAGGTGTTTTCCAGTTCTCCTCAATGGGATGGGTTCTTGAAAGTTCTCAGCATTCAGATCTAAAAATTTTCTCTCTTGTTGGTGTAGAAAACCCAGACAAACATAGAACTCAAAGGGAGCTCACAAGGCAAAAATGGAGAATGTGACCAAGTATAGATCCAAAGTGATCTAATGCAATGGAAGGTGACTAATGAATGGGGAAAACCCTTCTATTTATAACAAAATATTAGGGTTATCTAGAACTTGGTGCATGAATAAAATATTATTAATCAAATTCTAGAACCACCCTTTAGGAATATTTTATTATATTTGTTGGAGGGAAAAGGTTTTTTGACTTGGGTCAATTCCTTAATTTATAAAAAATAAATAAATAAATGATTTATTTATTATTTTAGGGAAATGGTGGGAATATAATTAAATAAATAATGATTTATTTAATTATTTAAAAATGATTTAGTCAAACTTAACTAGGAATATTATTTAAATAATGATTTAAATAACTTATTCCTAGGAAATAATCAAATAAATACTGATTTATTTAATTAATTTCCTTGTTTTGGGTTAAATATGACCAGGAAATATAAACAAATGTAGATTTGTTTATTATTTCCTTTTTGGGGTTTCCTGTTTAGACCATAAACAACTTAATAAAGGTGTTTTACTCAGTTATTTCATATAGTGAAAGCAATTTTACTTAGGGTAAAATTGGTCTTACATGGTGTACTTGGTTTCATCTAATGATAAAAGGTTAGATGACCAAAAAATGTTGTAACACACATGTTCATTCACCCCATAATTCCATCATATCATATGCAATTATGTATAAAGAACAACATTATCGAAAATGTAACAGAAATAAAAGGAACATCACAAGAAAATAATTCACACATAAAGACACCATGATTGGTCGGAGACCAGGGTAAAACCCAACAAGGGGGAAAACCCAGAATTATGCTTCTTTTACTATTATATTTAATAAATTGCTCAGCTGAGATACAAAGTACATCCATAACAAGGCTACTACATTACATCAAGTCAATTAGGCCTAGAATAGTTCAATTCACAACTTTGTTTGTGAACTGACTTCCGATAAGACATATCATTAATATATGACTATGTCAAGACTAAGTTAGTTGTATGCATGAGAGCTCAACCATGTGCTTCATGGTAAAATATAGACCTGCGAAAATTCCATCATTAATGACATTCTGCCAAGATTTCTTCAAGGTTCCTGCCAAGGATCATTGCTTAATCCAAAAGGATCTCTGCATGTATATCTGAATCAATATTACTATCCTTATTAGGATTTCACTTTAGAGTCACTAGAGACAAAACATGTTTTCATTCCATATATACTATGTTTCCATTCAAATCATAAATTGGAGCCATACAAATTGTATATTGAGATCATGCATATCACATTTCATACATCCCGTATGAACTATGAATCGATGCCACCAATAACAATACTGCGCTTCCATCCTCATGCAAAACCGTACATGTAATGCAGAGGGACAAAACCATGCATAATGATCTGAAAGCCATACATAATATATATATGTATATGATTCCATAATCTACTCTTTGAATTGATGCGAAGACTACAAGCTGCAATATCAAAACGATGTATAGATTGAAATTGTAAAGAACACGTCAAAATAAACCAATACCACGAAAATGAATACGATAGAAAACAAACCGACCACTATAGTATAATATCATTATTGTAATGTGAGTTGAGGAATGTCATTCTCTAAATTTAAGAGCCATACAATGAATGTGAGGTTCATACATAATACTCATAGTGAAAGGTGAGGGCCGTATAATTTGATGTTGATGAATGCCATAATGGTGATGGCACTGTATAGTGGTATGAATAACATAGGTTGTAGATATAAAATCCATGAGTATCATGCAAGAGACTATAGCAAAACTTAGAAAATGAAACCAACCAAAGATCAAACGAACCTTTCCAAAGACAGCAACAAAACTCTTTCGAAGATAATAATGAAACCCGGCTCAGATGAATATAGCTTAGCGAGCTATTTGTATCATATAGTCTCTTGAGATATAATTTTTAAAATATATTTAAAGCCATGATGGGTCACGATCCTTTTAGGGGAGCCAAATTTGAATTCTTTAGTGGGAAACATTGAAATTTAAATTCAAACAATTGTTTTCTAAATACAATTTTCCAAATAATAATAATAATTTCTTTTGATCTGATTGATGTTTGTTTATTTAATCTGACAAATTAGAGAATTTATCCATGGCTACCAAATTTAACATAACCATGTAAAACTATAAATATATAGATTTAAGGATCAATAAACTTAGAATGAAATAGGATGAATTATTAGAAGATTTTCTTGATCAATTTCTTCGTCTTTGTTCTCAGTTTCCCATGGAAGATGTGGATTGGGATTTCATGAGTGAAAAGCTTTAGTATTTGGTTCAAGCCTTTATTGAACAATTTTAATTTGGATCATCTTCAAGCCTCATTCCAAACTCTATTTTAAAAACTCATCTTATTCATGAGGCACCTCAAATATCAGAAGAGGAATCTAACGTCCTTTTTGTTCTTTCTCCTCCTCATTTTCCTTTACTAAATAGAGTAAACTCATGTAATAATTTTGAAGTTGGGAAACTTGAAAGTCAGATTTTTGATCCACTTATTCCACCCTCATTTACTTCCCATGGTCAAGATCTTATCCAAAGTATATTTGAATTTTATGATACATTCATGGAGCCTAATAAGGTAAAGGTTGATCCCTTGGTTTCCCATGATGACATTAACACGCATAATCTTAATCTTGAATATGATATGATTGAAAACATTGCCTCTTCGAGGGATACCTTTCAAACTTTATCATTTACACCTCATGGTTCCCTATTACTCAATTCACTTGGTCTCCCGCTCCATCACCCTTTGCTCCAGATACCCTCGATTCTTAATTGGTTGGTTTAAGTGGTGATAAGATAAAAGATGTACATATTTCACAATTTAAGGAGAAAGGGGATGAAGATTCATTTTATATTACTTATTTTTTTCAAATACCTCCATGTTCAGATGATCCTTCCATATTTTTAGCTAATCAATAATCATGTGATCGTGGTGAGCATTCAAGTGAAATTCGATCCCTTGATCAAAATGAAGGCTTAAGAAACCATCATTGTGATAAAAAAGAGTCCACTGATATACATGGTGGTGAATGCCTAAATTCATCCGTCGATTTCTTGATTTATCAAATAGACTTGGATATGCAAGATTTTGATTTCAAATCCAATATGATCATAGAATAATTTCTAACCATAATTTTTTCTTCTCACCCTTCTTTATCCCTTGGCACATGTAATGAAACAATAGATGGAGAAAAAATACTATGCTCTTTGGATCCACCATATGGTGAGCTGAATTTCAAAGCCACAAAAGGTGATGATTTTGTGTGTGATGAAAAAAAAATTAATTCAGTTATTGATCATTTATTGTGTAATGTTTTTGATGATGATGAAATAATCCATGAAACTATTGATTCTAATAGTTTCCATCTGATTTGTAATGATCTTGCTGAAACATTTGATGATATTTGTATTCACACAAATTCTAACCTAACCAAGCTTTCAAAATTCAATCATCCAGCATTTGAAAGTCAAAGTCTTGTCCGAAAGCTGAGGCACTTCAACTTTAGCTGATGGTTATGTCGAGTTCTCGTATTCTCGATAGGATCTCTAAACTTGGTTAGATTAGAATTCTCTTGCATAATTGTTTCCTTGTATCTAATATCCCTCCTGAATTATTTTTCATCATTTTCTAGTTAATATTCTTAATCGTCAAAGTATATCAAATGATTCCTGCAAACCCCTTGTACTGAAACCAAGCTTTGAATACATATTTCACACGGATTTACATAGAATTTGTAAAACCTTGCAAATCAATACATATTGATCTTTGGATGATACATGATCTCATGCGCTAACTAATATATCTTATCGACATACTAACAACTGTGATATCATTAATTATTTTCCCACTGGTCTATCCAATGATAGTTGTTGGCTTAAATCTGTTGATTGCATTAAACTCACTAGTTTTTATAATTCACTATCTCACCATTTGAATAATTATCAAGTAGTTGAGGCACTTTAGTTTTTTCTTATGGTTATGTTAGGCCCTTATGACCTTGATAAAGTTCCTGAAAAAGGTTAGGTTATCTCTTTCTTACGAGATTCTCCTCATAGGGATAATGCATTGATTAATTGATTCTCTATAGGAATTTCCATCTTTTCAAACTAGTTGTTTTCAGTATCAGAATACAATCGTCAATTGGTTGGAACATTCGTACCTCACAAGCTCTGTTGTTAACCATAAGTTCTAATTTTATCTTGAGCTTAATGAACATATGGATGAACATGAATTTTCAAGCTCCCTTCATCAAGGTAAATCTATAGGTTGGATAAATCAAGTATTTATAACACGTTGTTCTTCTTATAGACAAGACCTTCAATTTCTTGTGCAAGGTATTCAATTTTTTATTTTTATTTCTGCACATTGTCTCATACTATTGATATTCACTTATATATTTCTTCTTGCAGGTCAGGAACAACTTCAATGGTTACATTGGAAATTTGACTTCAAGTAATCCCAACCTTTTAGTTTAGATAGATTAGGATTTAGTCTTAGTTCTATTATTTTTCTTATTTTCATCCTAGTTACTTTTTCTTTTCATTACAACACTTTTCTTGCATTCCCCTTTTAATTTGAGTTTTGTTCCCCGCATGCCCTTTACTAGTTTTACATGTTGTTTTTCTTTCTTATGTTCTTTCTTTTACGTCATGTCATGTTTTCTTTCATTTATTTGTCCATGCTTTGTTTTAATAAGACCATGTATGAAAGTAATCTTGTTTGGCTCTATGGTAATGTGGAAAATTTTGAAATGGAAACTGTGACAATATTAGTGCTTGGCTTATCTTTGGTATACTTCTTTGTTTGGGGAAATATCATTAAGTTCAATAATGCATGTACGAAAAATACATTTAATGTTAAGTGATAGCTGAAATGGATCTACAATTCTCGTACCTATTTGAAGATCTTCACTCCTTGAATTAGCCATTTATGTTAATTGATTTTTAACGTGCCAACTCAGACAAGTAGAGAAGGTAAAGGAGGATAAACTTAATTGATCACACTAATTTAAGAGGTGTATACATAAGAGTATCTGTAAAACAGGGAACAAGCTTTCTTTCTCGTAAAATAAGTCAGTGTCCCTCTTTTTCACTTGGTGAAATAAACGCATATAAATTCCAATCAACATAAAGTTATAAAATAAACGAAGGGTGAAAGAAGAGAAAGGCTTCCTATGCAGAGAGGTGAAACAATAAACTTCACCGGGGTATTGAACAGGCTTGTTGGAAGCAAAAAAATGTTTGTTATTCCATGAAGTGACCCTACCAGGGTACCGAATAGGCCTGTTGGAATCAAAGAAACACTAGAGCCGATGTTAAAACTATGAACATCATAAACTTGCAAAATTTACGTACTCCTCCGTAATCGAAACCACTGAAGTTTGACTAGTCTTGTAAAAAATTTTAAGCCAACAAGGGGAATAAAAGAGACTACATCTGTAACCAGGATAGGTAGGGAAGCTAGGGTGATCAACAAGATGATACATTACTTCCAGAAGGATATAACTCATACTCAATGTTAGACCTAAACAAGGAAGTTAGAGTTATTCCAGTGTGTCGACAAGTGTTTTCGCTATGACAAACATCCTCCAAAATTTTGCCTACATCCAAATTTTGGAGCCTCCTTATGGCCATGCCATATTTCATTTCAAGCCATTAAGGCCATGTTTGGTCATTTTTTTCAAGTGTTCAAGTCTTCCTTTAATAATTCTAAGTGTCTAAGTGGCCCGGTTTTACATGCTTATCTTGTAATGCCTGGATAACAAACTTCGTTTGAGAAAGCATAGTAGTAAATATATATCCCTAGAAGTCAAAAATTATGAGTTCCTTGACGAAAGAATTTGTGCAGAGCCTAATGATAGTGACTACGCAGTCTCTAGAAATACTTACTTCATAATCCTTGATGAAAGTTATTGCACAATCCTTGTGGATAGTGCTTGCACAATCCTTGATGAAAGTTCTTACGCAATCCTTGTGGATAGTGCTTGCACAATCATTGATATTAGTGCTTGTGTATTCCCTAAAGACAAATACTACATAATCCTTATGGACAATGACGGTGTGAGGGAATCCTCTATAGATAAAAATTGCACACTCTTTGTCTACAATAAGAGTGTACTTCTTCAAGTCAGTTAATTCACTCTTGGATTGTAGTTTCACGACATGCAGTAAACACACTCACCAATTTTAACCCTAATTGCATGTCTGCTATCCCTGTATAAAAAGTGCAGTCCAAAGCTCATCTTTATCTTTTTATTTTGAGCTCTGTGCATTGTTGGAATATAAGGAGAATCCTCTCACTCATGGTTGCAAATGCCTCATATTATGAGTGAGTTTTTCAAGTCCCTTTTTCACTTTTGCAAGTAGTTCTTTTGCTTTATTTTGTTCTTATATGTGTTTTTTTTTCTTGCTCTATCTTTCACAAGTGTTGATTTTTCTTTCTTTCATCCTTGCATGTGTCTCTTTCACTCTTGCATATGTCACTTTCAATTGTTTTCAGAAATCTTAAGAGCACCATGGAACACCTCCTAGAGGCAGCTCCACCACAATCTCTTGCACTAGTTGATGTTATTTATCATTAGAAAATGTGATGGACGCATTCTTATGACATAACACATCTTTTGGTTACATTGCGACACTTGTGTCATAAAGGTATATCTTAAGTGTCACACTTGGAGATAAGTGTTGTTTTACTGTCATTTCACTGTACGCTTTTTGGTTTTGGGTATTGTGTGTCATTTTTTCATTTTATTGGGTGTATATGTGTGTGTGATCATGTTTGAGACCTGCTATATTCTCTTATTCTCCTGTCTCATTTATTTCACACTTAGTCAATTTTGGATTCCTTCCCTATCCCCACACCTTGCATAAGATGCGACCACACTTAGACTTTTATTAAAGTTATGAGTGTACTACACACTCTTGAGCCTCAGTGATGAAATAATTACCTCTTATACCGATGCACTGTACCCATCTTTAAGAAAACCTTCTCCAACTACACATTGAGCAACCTCAGAGTACAAATCCTCAAACTTGGTACTTAGCCTTTCCCATTGCACAGTCCATGATTCCTCCTACCATAAATTTCCCATTTCATAGTTGCAGTGGATAGAGGGGTCATCTCAAGGCTCCTATAATGTTCAACTGCACACTTCCCTGAGCCTCCTCTTCAATTACTGTGCATTGTACAATTACAATGCACAACCTTTCCTCCATTGTCTCCTTCACTTTTTCAACTGCACAATGCCTTGTACTGCCTTGCCTCAACTACACGATGCAAATTTCTAGTGGAAAATAGGCTCATCTCTAGGTTACTGTAGTGCTCAAATGTGAAATCCCAAGAGTCTTCTTCTCAATCATTGTGCATTGTGTTGTTACAATGCGTAGTCTTGCTACTCTTGCCAACTAAACTTGCCCACTGCACAAAACCTTGATGAGATTTACCATTATTGTGCATTACATAGTTTTAGTGGAAAACATGGTAATCCCTTGGTCCCTGTAGTGCTCAAATGTGAAATTCCTAAACCCTTTCTCTCAAGTCCTTGTGCAATGTCCCATCACAGTCAACATGTTACATTAACAAACACATATAGAATAGGTGATTATGGGACTAATTTTTCTTGTCATGTGTGAACTTTATTTGTTGGTGATATCACCCTATCATGGAAGAAGATGCTCAATGAGGTTAGAAATAAGAGGTTACAATAATGACACTCATGGAGACAAAACACAAAGATGTTATCATGCGAGAGTAAAGGAATTCTAGACCATGATGAAGAGATGGAAATTCATATCGACTTAGAAGGTTCCAACACTCATCCAGACCCTTTAGAGGGTGAAGATGAAGTATAAGCTAGATATATCATGAAGAGTTGAATATAGTAACAAAGAGAATATCTTAGCATTGATACACCACAATGTAGTTTCATATCACCATCGCCAAGTCATGTCTGCTCAAAGTGTCACCACAAGAGTCATATGTTCTCAATGTATTTTTCCACAATTTGTGGAATGCAATACTGTATTTTCAATAAAATGAGAAAATTTAAAATGTGTGGAAGCCAAAGGGTCACACATGGAATGTGAAAAGTCACTAGAAATTCCTAGAGTCATGCAGAAGCTCAAAGGTCACATAAAAGTTAAAAAGGTCACATGGAAGCTCAAGAGTCACAAGGGAGGTCAAGAGTCACAAGGGAGGTCAAGAGTCACCCCATTTGTTATACATACATCCTCATAGATTAAGAAAATACATTTTCCACCTTGGCTTCTCTAATTTAACATAAGAGAGAAGATCATTTTTTGGAGGAGAAAGTGGTGACTCAATGTTCCACTAACGGGGCTACTTTTGCATCATTGTAATCATGTATCTTAAAATTTCACTTAATATATGAAGCTCTTAGAGTTGATGCAATTTCATGAATGTATCATGGATGTTGTAAGGATATTCTTTTAATGTATGATATATATGTTTTGTGTTTATACATACTAAAGGAAATGAGATATTTTGTTGGATTTGTTATGCACCTTATTGAATGTGCATTATTACTTATTTTTATGATCTTTGTTATCTTGTGAACTAATTTTCATGTTAATCAATGATTATTTATATGATCTTGTGTGTATATTTTAGGATAGTACTATTAATTTTTTTCTAGAGGCTCACCCTTTCTTCCCCTTCCTTGAAAGTATCACATATACATTACAATTGTATGCCTCATAGTGTCAACTTACTTTCTTGTTTCAAAGGTTTTTTTCATAATCTCTTACGTTGATAGTTGTAGCCAAGGAAAATATCTAAGAATAATGGTGGCCAAGCTTATTATCGAGATGGAGCTCCTAATCCAAATGGTGTGAGATCTAGTTGGGATTTCATTTCAGGGAGACCCCCTGTGTTAGTGGATTTACAACACCGTCAACAGGGTGTTATACCTTAACTTAAATATTCATTGTGTAGATGCATGATTGAAAGGAATACCTTAAATAATGAGAGAGATTTATTGAAGGGTTTATTTGAAATGATGATCTTTGATGTTTTCCCTTCAAGAAATAACCTTCTGAGATGCTGCTAAAAAATGGAGATAGTGATCTAAACCTAGTTGAATTTCCACTCTTGTTGGTGGTTATATCCCTCAAGTGTGCATGGAAAGATTAAATAATCACTTTTCTATATGGTAACATGCAACAAGAGATATTAACAATGAAGGATAACACAATCTATAGAATGAGTTTCTTCTCCTCCTGTTGCACGTTCATGGCTTCCTGTTGAGGGCTTTCTCCCATCCCTTTCCTCCCTTTCTTGTTTCCCATCTTTCCCCTTCTCTCTTCAAAGCTTGGTGTTTAAGATTCCGCTAGACAGACAAACCTGATCGATGCGTTGGCCCAGGATGTCTCTCTGGCTGCTGAAATCGTGACCTTCAACTCCCCGGTTGTTTTTGCGCCAAAGTTACAGATGATGGGACCATCTATTTTTGTTTAAAAGGTGGATGAGAAACCAAAGATGGATATTAGTGCCCCACAAACTTGCTTCTGTGCCTTGAAACTCATGAACCAAGGCCTTATTAGGATGTTCGTGTGCCTCTATCCCTCTCTGCACTTAGTTAGGTCTTGGATAGAAAAGAACTAGAACCCGCTCATCAAAGGAGAGGTCATCTCGGAATTATGTGGTAAGGGATTCTACACCTTCTAATTTCAAAACAGGCTAGATCGTGACTTAGTATTCGGGAGTGGCCCTTATTTCATGGGATCCCAAGGGATTTATCTGGATAGGTGGAGTCCCAAATTCAACCCGGACATTGATGTTCCTTCTTCACTCTGGGTCTTGGTGAAGCTTCCCTACCTCCCCCTCCACTGCTGGAATGATGCAACCATTCAACTGCTTGGGAACTCTCTAGGGATGTATATATATTGTGTTGAGCCAAAAGGATGGTCTATTTTATTGTGCAAGGATTTGTATGGAATTTGACCTAGAAAATCCTAGATGTAGCCAATCTCTGTATGGATAGGGGGCACATGTTCCAAAAGTGGACTATGACTAGCTTCCATTCAAATGTAAACTCTGCCATGAATACAAGAAGTTTGACAAATGCTTCCTAAAGCATTAGGACACATCGGAAAATCAACAAAGATAAGAAAATGAGCAATGAAAACAAGTAAAAAGGAGAAAGGGGAATTCAAAGCTAAATAATGGGCTTGCAATAAATAGAAATATTGCACCCCAAAAAGCGGGTCTGAGCCAAAGACTGCCTACCCCTGCCATGGGAGCCTCCAATATGGAGGGAGGAGATGACAAAGAAGAAAATAGGTATGCAGCTCTGGAACCTTTCTAGGAGGATGGAGGACCTTCCCTTGCCCTAAAATTTCCAGACCTCAGTGGTCTTGAGGTTTCTATTATCTCCTCGGCCTCGAAAAAGAAAAAATAAATTCCTACAAGCCCATAATCATCTAGTAACTTCAAAGACACCATGTATGAAGAGGAAGAAAAATAGGAGTTCTTATCGTCCAAGGAAATGACAGGACCAAAAATATTGGCGAACTCAGCATACGAAATATCAGAAGGCACGAGATTTAGAGATATGGAAAAAAAGGTAAGAAGATTATGATGGAAAATAAATAAATAAATAAGGCTGGAAAAAACAGAAAAATATAAAGAGATGGTTTTTTCGCACACCATCCCTCAACAGTTAGATGAATTGGGGGCCAAAGGAGGAAAAAAATGAATTATAGTAGGCCCTACGAAAGGGACACCCTCCAAGAAGAGAAAATAATGAATATTATCTCCTAGAATTATATGGGTCTAGGATATGGAAAAAGAATAATTGAAATGAAATCACTAATTCGAAAGGAAAGACCAGTAGCCACCCTCCTCCAGGAGACAAACTTAGGGGAAATATAAATATTCTCCATTCACTCCAAAATTTGGGAGAAAATAAGTGTGGTAGCAGAAATGTTGAGAGGTTCTTTGGGAGGCCTCTACATGCTGTGGAATCCAACAAAATTTTCAACTGGTAAGCTCTATAAAAACAACCCACTGGATAGCAACTACATTTAAAATTTTAGAGTTGCAACAGAACTATATTGTAACCAATGTATATATGCATGTCCCTTTTATAGATAAAAAAGAGTGTTGGAAGTCCTTATCAGAGTTGCAAAACTCTAATTATGGATGCAAATGTATTCTGGGAGGTGACTTCAATACCTCTATGCGCCAAAATGAGAAACGAGGAGGCTCCATTGTCTGGGATGCCTCATAGGAAAACATGTAGGATTTAATACTCGATCTCAATATTTTTGATCTCAAACCTTCTAAATTAATTTATACGTGGAATAATAAATGCTCTAGCCCACTACTAGGCTTAACCATTTCCTCGCTTCTGACAGCATCCTTACCTTGAATATGTGCTTGAAATCCTTTATCCTTCCTTATTGTGGCTTAGACCATTGTCCTATTACCTCCTCATCTCACCCTCCCTTAATCATGGGCCTATCCCCTTTAGGCTCTCCCCCCTTTGCTTGGACTCTTTAGGTTTATCTGATTTGTTCTCCCTTTAATGGTCAGTTTGGGTGGAGGGAAGCCCAATATCTATCTAGGAATCCAAAATAAAAAGGTTAAAAGGTGATATAAATTTGTGTCTTAAGGAAAATAAATTTTAAAGGTAATATGGAGTAAAGGATATGGAGAACCACTTAGAATCTATTCAGGGGAAAATTTAGACTGTCCTAGTTAATCTGGATGACTTCCAAAAAGAATCTGAAACGTTCAGGGCTCTCCATGCCCTCCTCAGATGAGAAGAATAATATTGGAGGCTAAAATATAGAAACAATTGGCTCTTGGAAGGGAATAGAAACAAAAAGTTTTTCCATAAACAGGAAAATTTTAGGGAAAGAAAAACAACATATACCAGATCCAGCAAGGGGAGTAGACACTAACTGATTTCGAGGACATTAAGAAATTTGTTGTGGATCATTTCAATAACCTTTATCAAGAAGACCTCCAGAAGGATCAAGAAAGTGGGGAGTTATTCTTGGATAAAATCCCCGCTCTGGTCATTGCAGAAATTAATAGTGCCTTAACCCCCCCTCTTACAACTGATGATATTAGATCAATTGTGTTCTCCTTTTTGCCTGAAAAAGCCCCTGGTCCGGATGGTTTCTCAACTAGTTTCTATCATCACTTCTGGGATTTTATAAGTAAATACATTTGTCATATGATAGGATACTCTTTAAAGAGATTCATAATGTGGGGAGGAACCAACACTTCCTTCTTAGATTTAATCCCAAACGAGTCTAACCCCTCCTCCTTCTCCATATTATGCCCAATATCTCTCTGTGATGTCTCTTATAAGGTCATCTCAAAGTTGCTTTCCTCTAGACTCGAAAATATCCCGCCTCAATTGATCTTGATAAACTAAGGGGGAATTGTGTCAGGGCGGCAAATTTTTGATAACATAATTCTGCTTCAGGAAGCTATAGATTCAAGTTGGAAAAGTGGGGATCAAGGAATAATAGTAAAATTGGATATGGAAAATTATTTTAATAGGGTCAGAAATATCTTCCTGTAGAAATTATTGATGAAGTTGGGGTTTGATGCATCTTTCATAAAGTGGATTTCTCTTTTCATATCTTCTCCTTGGATCACTCCTTTGGTCAATGGTCAAGTGACGAGTTTCTTTAAAGCTTCTAGGGGGTTGCAACAATGTTTCCCCCTCTCCCCATTTATCTACATAATTATGACGAATTCACTGAGTAGCATAATGTAGCATGATCATTAATCCCACAACCTACCCGGGATCATATTTAAAGAGGGGATCAAGTGTCAACCACAATAATTTCACTGTTGACACTATTCTGTTAGGTGGATCCTTTGTGGTGATCGCCAAACGCTTCAAAGTAAATTTTCATAAGTTTCTTAGAGTCGTTAGAGGAGCCACAAATGACAACAAAATTCATATATATACTTGGAATATCTCCCCTCAGAAATAAAAAAGATAGAAGAAATTATGGGATTCAAAACTGTTCAAGATTGGAAGGACTTCAATACCTAAGAGTTCCAATCTTCCTCAGTGGAGCAACTCACTATGCTTGGAAGCATTTTCTAGAAAAAATTATAACCAAATTTGTGAATTAGGAAGGAATCTGGTTAAATAATGTGGGAAGGAATATCCTAATGAAATCAGTGCTATCAACCATTCCTTTGTACCAATTCTCAGCTCTTTAGGAACCTAAGTATGTTTTGCATCAACTTGGCATATATATCAATAAATTTCTATGGCATGGAGGAAATAAGCACAATAAAAAAATCCACCTGGTAAACTAGAAAACTACAAGAGCGCCAAAACAACATGTGGGACTTGACATCCGAGACCCCGCCATGGTCAATTTGGCAATGGGCGCCAAACTCTATTGGCTTTTGAAAAAGAAGCCCAACCATTGGTGGGTGAAAGTAACGAGAGAAAAGTACTTCCATAAACACAACAACAAGGAAGAACACATTGAAGCATCATAAGTTTTTGATATCTGGAAATTACTACAATCATCTTCGGATATCATTTAGAATAATCTTTGTAAAATTCTGGGTAATGGTGATTTGATTAATATTTGGTCGGACCTGACCCTGGGGCTCCCTCACTTGGATTTGGATCCCTATGTCTCCCCCCTCAGGGATCAATTGCTGCAAGTCGGTGTTGTCCACTTAGAAAAAATTTCCAATTGGGTTAGACATTGCCTCTAGACGGGGTGGAAAATTTAAAATATCCCGACACATTTAATCCTGATTCGAGATATTCTGATTAAGAAATTAATTGAATGCGGTCCCCTTGTGCAATCAATGGAGGATATGTGGAGGTGGAAGAACTCCTCATGCTCGGTTAAGGAAGGCTACTCCCATATGATTTTCAATTCTTAAATTCCCCCCAAGTCCTCAATTTGGAACAAAATTTGGAAAAAAAATGCAATTCCCAAAGTAAATTTCTTCTGCTAGCTGCTAGCACATAAATTAATCCTCACTACGAAGAATCTCAAGAAAAGGGGATTTATTGGTCCCTCTAGCTGTCCCCTTTGTGAGAAGACGGAGGAAATCATCCCCCATATATTCCTTCGTTTCTAGTTTTCCATATCGGTTTGGTCTGTGGTCCTTGAACCTCTTTTCCTTAGAACCAGTTAACCAAATGATCTCCTCCACTTCTTTGCCTCTTGGAAAAAATTTTATGCGGCCTCCCTTCAGGCCAAAATATCCTTCAAAGATATTTGTATCGCTCTCCCCAAGTATGTTTGATGACACATATGGCTATCAAGAAATAAGGCGATCTCCATTTCTGCTTTCCCTCCAGCCAGGATCACCTCCCTCAAAGCTATTTCATATTGTTTTTAATTCCACAAACCCACATTGGAACCTTCTCTAGATCACAAATAATCAGAATGGATTTCTCCTTGGGCTTGGCCCCCTTATCATCTTGTTGAGGCCTCAGAATTCTGTGGCCAAAACATGGGGTAAACCACCCGGTCCAGACCTTAAAGCAGCTCCTTTTATGTTTGGTATAGTGGCTATGACTGGGGATAATGAGACCAGTTTGCCAATAAGGATGTTTCATGAGGGTGTTGTGAATATAGCATGCAAATGGATAATGATTTTAATCTATGTGCATCTATTTAAGTAATTAATCTAATATATTCCCGGGGTGTTTTTCCTTTATGCGATCTAAAATGATATCCTTCAACTATTAGTAATATAGATCATTTAACAGTCGAAAGAGATGAAAATTATGTAAAATGATTCTTCTAACAAAGTAGTTTGCATAAAATAATTGTGAAAGAAATATCACATTTATCAGTGTGATTACATATTCAATAAGAAACCATCGCTAAATATTAGAATAGAAGTGCATGTAATATTTATATATGATAACATTTCAAATATATAACACAATAAAAGATAATTGTCAATTTAAGAAATAAGACTTAATACAAGTGAATAGAAGTACCATATGTATGAAGTTCTACTCATGTAAACTGACAGCAATGAATCTGTTCCTTTTCACTTTCGAGCGATTTAAAGAGTACAGTAGTGCGACATCAGTTAAACGGCTTTAATTGCTAAAAGATAACAGAATCTACTCCATTAATTCATCAAAGCACTCACAAGCTTACAATAGTGCATTCTTTGCAAATTTTTTTGACAAATTTCTGGACCTTTCTCTAAATGCATGAGAAGGGTTTAAAAACTAAAACTAACTATAAACTAAAATTAAATTATTACAAAATGTAGAGGAGGTTTCAAACAACCTTCCTCAAAAAGCTAACTTAAATAAAAATCTAGGAAATTAAATAACAAACATGATTTTGTGAATCCTACCCTTCTTTCTGAATGTGATCATGAAGCTGGCATGCTTTGAGCTAAGTTGGCTGTGATATCCGTGATCGAATATGTCCCTTGAAAATAGCATTTGAGATTACTAACTGAGATCTTTTTTGCTGAATCTGTAAGAGACTAAAGAGTTTGATGTTGATGGTAAGGTTTGATCAGACAATTCCAGTAATTTTCCTAATCAAACTTATTTACCATTTTGATCATTTCCTCTTATGTATTTTCTCTCTATCTCCACTTCATTTCTACCTGTCTTGTTTCTGAAAACACATCAGATGTGTTTTCCTTCAGAAGTTCTATTTTAGACATTTGCTCACATATAGACTGAATAATCTCATTTGATTTCTTGGATGTCTTGGCCGCTGCTTTCTTTGCTTGATTAATTTGTGCTTCCCATTCTGTTAATAAAATTTCTTTGTGAAGCTTATCTATTTGTGGTAGATTAGCTTGCTTTCCTGAATCTGAAACTTACCACTGAATGTGTTCTTCGATTTTTTTTTTCAAGTCTTTCGCATTCTAGTTTCTGAATTATTATCTACTGGATCATTCTTTTAATGGAATCGCAATAAGAATCAATCATGGAAGCTTGGTGACAAAACACTTCTTGTTCTTTCTTTAAATTGGTGTTTAAATCAAGTGCTTCTTTGACAAATTGTTCTAATTGTAGTTGACTCTGTAACTTAGTCATTGCTATTTCCAGTTGTGCTTGTTTTTCATTGAGCCCTGTCTGATATTTCAATTTGAGGCTTTCAATATCTTCATGAAATTGGGCTATGCTTATTTTGATTTTCTCACTGGAATTGGATTTCTCTTCATTCAACAATTGTTCTAATTCTTGTACTATGGCTTCCTTTTGTTTCAATGATGCTCTAACCTCAGTAGCTTTATCAACAATAGCGGTAGCATATGCCCCTACATATTGTGATAATTTGATTAGATGTTCAGTGGGATCATCTAAGGAATCCTTCCATAGTACATCAACTGATTCATCTGTAGGCTTTGGAGTTGTTTCATCAATCCTCCTTCTTTTATTTATTTTACCTACAACCTTGTAACTGGGACTGTAGAAAATATCTCATGAAGGAATATCTTCAATCTGCAAAGCTATTCGATGTGTGGGGTAGGCCGGTATGATTTCTTTATCATGCATTGCTGGAACTCTTTGTAGTGGATTGAAAGTCACCACTATTTTCTATGAGTGTTCTGGTGTTTGGAAACTTGTTGCTTGATCAGTATTGGGATTTTCTTTGGGAGTCTTTATTGCTTCGGAAAATTCTTCCCATTCATTTATAAGATCTTTTGCTGGTGGTAAACTGGACTGATCTAGCATGTTATGACTATGCTGAACTGTTTCAGAATTTGATTCTGTCCCATTATTTCTAGTTTCCTCCAGCATTTCTATCTCTTGAATAACTTGGTCAATTTCCTTTTCTGAGTTTTATTTATTAGATTCGAATTCATTTTCAAAGTGATCTGAATTATCAAATTGCTGTTGTGAATGACCAAATTCATCTTCAGACATTTCTTTTATTTCATCATCCAGACTAACACTTGGAGTGTGTTTTTCATCTTCAATATTCAACAAATTTAAAGGGACTTTTTCTAGTCTCTTGTTTCTGTATGCTTGAAAAGCTTCGGCATCCTCTTGACTTAGTTGACTAGAAACATACTTGGTAATATCAAAGAAATTCTCCATGCCCTGGAAGAGGTCATCGAATCTGTCTGCTTCCTTTACAAAAGGCTTCATTTTAAGCTCTGCGATGTAATTTTTAATCACATCATTGGGATCATATAATCTTCTTGGCATAAATGCCAATTTCAATAACTGAATCTTGGGAACCTCTTTATAAGTATGGCCGATATTAGCCAAATCAAAGGTGCCACATTGTAGAGGGAAATTAGGCCAAATAGCCTTTTTAGCATCCTTTAGCTGCATCGTAACACCATTGACAAGCTGATAGGATATTTCTTTTGCGAGTAACTTATCAGGAACATAATAGGGTAAAACATGGGGAGAAGCATAACTCCCAAATACTCTAATATATGTAAAATTTTCTTCAGCAAACCATCTAGCTACTGGAAGTATATCTACATTGGCGTCTTCAGAAACCCTAGGAGACTTTTTATAAAATTCATCTGTTATATAGGCAATATGACTCCATAGCAGACTTTATAGAAGTGTAAGTGGAAATATGAATCCCAGAGTTCTTTGTGGTAGATGTGAATTGGGGTAGGGTCCTTGGTAGTCCATTTCCAACCCATGGTAGGAAAACTAGAAGAAAAACATATAGCATCCATGACATAGGCATACATATAAAATGGAGGTATTTCTTTGAATGAAATACTTCTTTTATTCCTATATTTGGTTATATGCTTGGCTAGGTTATTGGATAAGATGTCTGCCCAATTTAAAATTGATGAATTGACGATTGCGTCAATTAGGGGAACCCAGTCTCTTAAGAATCTAGTGCTATCTGGTTTGGAAAATATTCTACATAACATACCAGCGGCATAACAGTAAGGATTAGGAATTTGAGAAATTGTGTACGTACCAAACTTATCTTGCTTCAATTTTCCTTCATTATCCTTCCATTCCTGGATGACTTTGATAAGATCTGGATGTTTTCCTTTGAAATTCTGCAAATATTCATTGTCGTATTTCTACTACGGGGGTGGTAGATGATACATTGCTGCTAAATCCTCTGCCCTGAAAGAACCCATAGTTTCTCCTCTCGAATTCTTGAACATTTTATCTTCAATGTTTAAGTGGTCAATTGCCCACTTAACCATGTCTGTATAAGGAAGAATCGTTGGTCATGTAGCTATCCTATGAATGTATGAGCATGCAACGTCAAAACGAGTTGTGTCAGAGGTAGAAGCAATGCCTGTTGCAGAAACTTTGTTTATCACCCATGGTCCTTCATCTTCAAAGATTTTATACATTGTCTCCCACGTCGAACTGTCGCAGACATTGTTTCAGGCGGTATCTGAAAATAATGGAGACATATCTGTGTCTTCTGTGGACGACGTTTGAGAAATTTCTTTACCCTTTTTGCTCATTTTGTTTTTCTTCAATTCGTTAACTGGTTTCCTGAAAGCAAAGCGAATTTTACAAGTATGGAGTATCAAAGGAATAAATCAATCATTTACTTCAAACACACGCAAGAAGATATCAATCTATCAATCATCCTTCATAATTTCTAATTTAATATTTCACATGTCTTCACAAGTAAGATCTATCAATCGCTTTAAAGTTGTTAAGATCTTAAATTTCATTTGATATGACACAAATTTTTTTACACGCTTGATTCATTAAATGACGTTAACACGCAAATCGCAGATTATACCGTATAATATTTCGTGATACTTTACCCTTAAAGGCTGTGAAATGTGATCTGCGTAAATCACAGATCGCAACTTTTATGGGATAACGTTTAAGCATATGTTATAAGTTGCGCGAAATGCAAATTGTGAAAAAATTGAAGTGACCGTGATAGCCGAAATATTTATATTTATTGGTTTATTTTCTTATCGGGTCCGCGGGTATCGCAACTTATATCATTTTTCTCTTAAAGCTTTTATTGATTAAGTAAAGTGCGGTGCGAAAAAAGTGAATATAACGATGATTGATGTTTTGTGTTAAGTTTTTAAATCATATATTCAAAGAAGCTTGAGCACATATCGCAATTCGTACATTTTACGTTTTATGGGTCTTTTTGAAATCAGATATGTAATATGCGATGCGCTTTAAGGCTAAAACAGAAAATATTTTTTTTCTAAGTTTTTTTTTTTTTAGGAAATTATAAAAATAATTTCCTATTTATTTCTAAAGGGTCCCCATTTATAAGAATAAATGGGAGGTTGTTGTATAGCACAACAATTGGCGATTCACTTGGGTGAACCAGATGTCTCTGATAAAAATCTTTTGAAATTTCTAAGCCTTTTTTAAAATAAAATAGTTAAAGGGATGAAATTTCAAATAAATAATATCTTTGCTAAACAATGAAAGTTTCTCTTATTCACTTATTCATAAGAATTCCTCTTTTAAAGATATAAGTATGAAAATCTATATCAGTCCTTACTCAGTTAAAAAGATAAAGTAAATAATCTTTACAGATCAGCTTTATAAAAATTTACTCTTTTATCATAGATAGAGCCTCTGTTCCAATAGACAATTTAAGCTTTTGACAGGGTTACCTTTTACCCAGCAATGATCCATTCTCCCATCCAGTATTTCTTATAATTTTCAAAATTAAATTCTAATTTCTGAGAATTTTCTTTTATATATTTTTATTTACTTAAAAGCCATTGTCTTGGCTTGGTAACCAAATGATGACAATGAAATTCACTAATAGTAATTAAACTGATCAATCTAGCTCTTGATGAGGCCCCTTGTCTTTTTGATATAATCTCAAGTCATTACACTGTTTTGGTAGACAATATTAGTAATGTTAGTTTAATTATTTTTTTATGAACATGGTAAACAAGCTCGTGATGAGACTTATTATCTTTTAAGTTTTTCTTCTAATCATATCTTTTTTTATTTTCTTTTGAATTCCTTTTGAAAATTTATAAGATTTTCCGGATGGGATGAATCATAGGTCCTTTTAAGATTCTGGATGATAATGTCGAGTTTAGGATTGATTTTCTGCAAAAAGGTCTTTACTATATTAAAGTTTCTTTTCTTGACTGATAAACAGAATATTCATGCTATATAAAAATAAGATTTCATCAAAGAATAATTGTTTTCATTGAAATTTCACTTTTCAGAAAGATAAAATCAATCTGTCTCTCTAAATCTTTCAATTTTCCTTCCTTTGACATTTTTCATTTTTTATAACTGAAAAGAAAAATCCAAAGGAATTCATCTGAGATTTGTCTTGAAAGGCCAAATATTAGTACTAAGCAACTTTTATTTTTAAAAAGAAAAACAAAAGACTTTAATATACAAAGATAGAAGGGGTTAACTCCTATGAGAAATACTTTTTCAAAATCTGCCCATTAACAGGCAAAGAATCATTTTTGCCTGATAAATCTTGTAATAGAAATTTTGATGGGCCTATTTCTTCAATTATTTCAAATGGACGTAGCCAGAGTTTTTGAAACTTCGTGTGTTTACCTTTTTCCTCATGTGCTTTGTCACATTTCAATACCAAATCACCAATTTGGAATGACAGAATTTGAATCAAATGAGGCTTTTATTATTTGTTGATGATGAATATGATTTTGTTTGGCTTTTTCTCTTTCTTCTTCTAAATTAAGTATTTGAGCTTGTCTGAATTGTAAAGACGAAGTAGGAATTTCATCAATGAATTGTACTAAGGAAAGAGATGGAATAACTACATTGGTGGGAAGTATAGCTTCTTTTCCATATACAAGATTGAATGGTGAAGTACCAATAGAATATTTTTGAGTTATTCTATCTACCCAAAGAGAAAAAATTAATGACACATGCCAATTTCTTTTATTCTGATCAATAGTTCTTTTGAGTATTTTAATCAAATTTTTGTTTGTTGATTCTGCTAAACCATTTCCTTGTGGGTAATAATTTGCAGAATATTTTAATTTAAAACATCTTTTAATTGAAAAATCTATCATAGTAGTTCCAGAGAAATAAGATGCATTATCAAACATCAAAGCAGTAGGTAAGAAACCTGGTTATGATATTTTGATTGATGAAATCAATGATATTTTCTGAATTAGCTACTTCTAATGGAATTTCTTCCACCCATTTGGTAAATTAATCTGTAGCTGTAAGAATATATATATGTTGTTTGGAAGAGTTAGGAACAATCTCACCAATTATATATAATTCCCATTGCTCAAATGGTTGTTCAATATTGACGAGTTGTAATGGAAATGTTGGTTTTCTTTGTTTCCCACATGTGCTTTGGCATAATTTATATCTCCTTGAATATTCATGAGCATCTCTGAAAAGTGTAGGCCAATAGTAACCTACATGAAGGATTTTATGTGCTGTTGTATTTCCTCCAAAATGTCCTCTAACTAGTCCATCATGGAGTTCCTGCAAGACTTTATCTGCTTCAGATTTTTCTAGGCATCTTAGAAGTACAGAATCAAAATTTCTTCTAAATAACACATCGTTGACTAACTCATATTGTTTAGCTTTTAGCCTAAGAGCTAGTTTTGTCTTATAACTGAGATGATTTGGAGCATATCCATTTTTTAAATAAAATATGAGATCAAAATATTGTGAATCTAAATCATTGAGGCTTACCTCTGATATTTGCACATTACCTGAATCTTCTTCTGATGGTGAATGTGATGCTCCTGGAAGCATTCTGCAAAAACCTTGACCTCTAACAATTTTAGAGGGTTTTATTTCTACATCATATTCTTGCAATGCAGTTACCCAGTTAGCTCTTTTTTCTCCTAATTCTTTCTGCATCAAAAGTTGTCTTACTGCAAAAAATGGAACTATGATTTTCGTATGAGACTTTAGGAGAAAAGGTCTGAAATGTTTTATGGCTTAAAAACAGAAAATGCTCGTTTTTCAATAGATGTGCAATTCAGTTCTGCACCTTGTAAATTTGAACTAAAGAATGATATCGGTGCTTCTGTTTGTTGGTCACTCAATTGTGTTAAAACAGCTACATACGATGTATCCGATGAAAAAGTATATAATGTAAATGGATTAAGAAAATTAGGGGTGGTTAGGAATTCAATTTACTGTTTAATCAGTTCAAATTCTTCTCTTTCATTATGTCCCCATTTGAAAACAAAAAATTTCTTAATCATGTTCTGCAATGGTAAAACTATTTGAGAAAAATCAGGGACAAATCTCTTAACAAAATTTATTTGCCCAAGGAAAGATTGCATGGTTTTCTTGTTATGAGGGAAAGAGATTTGTTTAATTTCATTAACTCTTTCAGGATCAATATAGATACCATCTTTTGACACGATGAATCCTAAGATTTTTCCTTCATCTAAAGCAAAAAATGATTTCTTTGGATTTAATGAAATGCCATACCTTTTGCATTGTTCAAAGACTTGTTTTAGGTCATTAACAAGATGATTTGCCTGTTTATAGAAGACAGTAATGTCATCTAAATAGATAACAACCATTTTGTTTATGAGTCCTCTAAAAGTTGTGTCCATGACTCTTTGGAAAGTGGCACCTGCATTAATTAATACAAAAGGCATTTTCTTATAAGCATAAGTTCCCCACTTAGTTTTGAATGTGGTTTTCAATCTGTCATCTGGATGAACGAGGATCTGATTGTAACCTGAAAATCCATCTAGAAATGACATCAAGTTCAGAACTAGCTACTTTTTGCAATACTTGTTCCATGGTTGGTAATGAAAAATTCTCTTTCTAACAAGTTTTGTTTAAGTTTCTAAAATTAATGCAAATTCTAATATCACCATTCTTCTTCCTGACAAGTACTAAATTTGATACCCATTTTTAATGTCTGACTGGAAAGATAATTTTTGCTTTAAGAAGTTTATTCAATTTAGTTTTAATTTGATTTTCTAAACTTGGGTGAATCTTTCTCAATTTCTGCTGTATAGGTTTTTCTTATGAGATCATAGGAATTGTGTGTTGGATTACAGAAGTATCATATGTTTTAAGATTAGAATAATCCCAAGCAAAAACACTTTTGTACATCCTAAAAAACTTGATGAATGATAATCTTTCGTCAGAAGACAGACCAAGACTAGATTTACATTTTGAGGTTTTTCTTCACTTCCTAGATTAACTAACTCGAATCTTAAGGTAGAAATTTGTACTTTTGAGTTAGTTACTCTTTTAAATCTATTCTTTAGGTCATATAAGTCTTCTAACTTGAAAACAGATTTTGGAATAGGATTTTCATCTTGTTCTTTCCTAATTCGAGAGTCATGTTCATTCTCATCCATGATTTGATTATTATAAGATTCTTCAGATGTTAAAAAATCTATGATATCTAAGTCATTATTGAATACTCTCCAATTGGTGATGTTATCAGGAATAGATGGTCTAAAAATCAACTCAATAGAAAATCTATTGGGACTAAATTCTTGGGATGGGATTAACTTTGATGTTAGATTGGCGAGTAAATCTGCACTAGAATTTTGAATTCGAGGTATAGAAGAAATGTTGAAGGCCAGGAAGTGAGTAGTTAATTCTTGGACGAATGATTGATAATGTTTTAAATGTCCAGAATTACAATGGATAGTATCTCTCACTTGCCTAATTATGATTTCTGAATCTCCTAAAACCTTCAAATATCTGATATTTAAATCAACAGCTTTTAATAATCCTTGAACTAATGCTTCATACTCAGCTACATATTGGTACAATCAAATTCTAATCGACAGGCTAACATAGTATTTTATCCTTTTGGGTTTATTAAAATGCAACCCGCACCTACACCATCTTCAGATTTAGAACCGTCAAAATAAAGTGTCAAAAACAAAGAATCAACTATTTCTCTATCTGAAAAATTGATACATCTAGAATTATCTGGTTGGGAAAAATTCTCAATTTGAGATATAACTGCATTATCAAAGAAAGGAGATGTTGGAGCATTAAAGTTTCCTAAAAATGATTGTGTAGAATAGTTTCCAATAATTATGTTATTGAAAGCTACTGGCTCATTAATTTCTTCAATATCAATCACTGTGTGTTTCATAAACTTTTCACGATCAATTCGAATTTGGTTTGGCTTTCCATTATTGCGCCGAGAGGTGCTCTACAACCCAGTATATAGGGATGTGTAGATGTAACGTGTGTAATGTAAACTTTTGATATGTCGGACCCAATATATAGAGATGTGTAGATGTAATGTGTGTAATGTAAACTTTTGATATGCCGGGCCCAATATATACGGATGTGTAGATGTAATGTGTGTAATGTAAACTTTTGATATGTCGGAGTGTATATAGATGTGTAGATGTCATGTGAGTAATGTAAAATTTTGATATATTTACCACTTTAATACCATGGGCTAAATACCATGGGCCAAATACCATATTTATAAAAGAGGTATGGTAAATAAATAAAATATAAATAAACCATATATATGGTAAATAAATAAAAAGGATTTTTACATTTACTCCATAATCCTATTTATATTTATGAACATCAAAAAGCGGTTTTATTTAGGTGAATCCTGAGCTAAATACCATGGGCCAAATTATTATTAATACATGCCACAAAAACATTATTAACCCTAATATTAATATTATTATTATTATTAATTCTAATATTCACATTATTATATTATAATATTAATATTATTAAATTTAATTAATGTAAACTTTTGATATGTCCAGTGTATAGAAATGTACCACTTTAATACCATGGGCTGAATACCATGGGCCAAATACCATATATATAAAAGAGGTATGGTAAATAAATAGAATATAAATAAACCATAGGTATCGTAAATAAATAAAACGTCTTTTTATATTTACTCCATAATCCTATTTATATTTAGGAACACTCAAAAAGTGGTTTTATTTAGGTGAATCCTCAGCTAAATACCATGGGCCAAATTAAAGTACATTATATTCATTGCCTATCTCAGGTAACAATAAACATGTAAACGTAAATGTAAAAATAATGTAAATGTAAAAATAATGTTTAATATTTAACATTTAAAATTTAATCTAATTAATCTAATGTCGGCCCTAATGAAAAAACACTTCTCTCCCTACATATATAAATTTAACACAGTGGGCCAAATACCATACTTTTCTATTTCTCTTCCATTTTATATTGGAGGGAAAAGAGAGAGAGGGAGAGAGAAGAGAGATGGGGGAAGAGATAGGGAGGTAGGAGAGGAAGGGAAAGAGAGGAAGGAAGAGAGAGAGGAGGAGAGAGGGAGGGAGATAGGGGGAGAGTGGGAGGGATATAGAGATGGAGTTGGAGCGTGAGAGAGGGAGGGAAGAAGAAATACATAGAGAGAGCGAGAAGTGGAGAGAGAGGGGGAGTGACAAGGAAGAAATAGAGAGAGTATGTGTATGTTTGGGGGTGAGATAAAGAGAAAAATAAGTAGAGATGGAGGGAATGGAGAAAGAGAGAGGCAGGGATATAGTAACATAGTTGGAGGGTGAAGAGAGGGAGAGAGAGGGAGATAGAGAGAGAGATATATGTGGAAGAGAAAGGGATAGAGGGGAAGGAAGAGAGAGAGGATGTGAGAGAGTGGAGAGGGAGGGAAAGAGAGATGGAGTTGGAGGAGGGAGAGAGGGAAGATGATTTCTTGCACTTGATGCATTGATTTTAGTGTGGACGGTTATTTCTAATGTAAAGTTTGATAGATCAAGAGTAATGTAAACTTTTGATGTGGTGATTTCTAATCTTATTTGATTGCTTGCACTAGATGCATTGATATCAGCATAGATATTGGTTTCTAATCTTATTTTCTTACTTGCACTAGATGCATTGATTTCAGTGTAAATAGAGATAACATCAAACTCTGGATCCAGAATAATGTATTTACATAGGGAGCGAGAAGTGGAGAGAGAGAGGGAGTGAAAAGGGAGAAATAAAGGAGTATGTGTATGTTTGGGGGTGAGATAAAGAGAAAAATAAGGAGAGATGGAGGGAATGGGGGCAGAATGAGAGAGGGAGGGATATAGTAACATAGTTGGAGGGTGAAGAAAGGGAGAGAGAGGGAAATATAGAGAGAGATAGATGTGGGAGAGAAATGGATAGAGGGGAAGGAAGAGAGAGAGGATGTGAGAGAGTGGAGAGAGGGAGGGAAAGAGAGATGGAGTTGAAGGGGGGAGAGAGGGAAGATGATTTCTTGCACTCGATGCATTGATTTCAGTGTGGATGGTGATTTCTAATCCTATTTTTCTTGCACTATATGCATTGATTTTAGTGTAGATGTTGAGTGTGTGTGTGTGTGTGTGTGTTGGGGGAGGAAAGAGGATTGGAAGGCAAAGAGAGAGAGAGAGAGAGAGAGATAATTGGATTACAAAGAGAGAGAGAGAGAGAGAGAGAGAGAGAGAGAGAGAGAGAGAGGAAAATATAGAGGAAGGTAGGAGAGGAAGGACAAGAGAGAGGACATGAGAGAGAGGAAAAGAGTTATGGGGGAAGAGAGAAAATTGGAGGGCAAAGAAAGAGAGAGATAGGGGGGGGGAGAGAGAGGAGGAGAGAGGGAGGGAGATAGAAGGAGAGATGGAAGGATGGAGAGATGGAGTTGGAGGGGGAGAGAGGGAGGGAAGAAGGAATACATAGAGAGTGAGAAGTGGAGAGGGAGATGAAGTGACAAGGGAGATATGGAGAGAGTGTGTATATGTTTTGGGGTGAGATAAAGAGATAAAGAAGGATTTATGGAGAGAAGGAGAGAGGGAGGGATATAGTAACATAGTTGGAGGGTGAAGAGAGAGGGAGATATATATGTGGGAAAGAAATGGAGAGAGAAGAAGGAAGAGGGAGGATGTGAGAGAGTGGAGAGATGGAGGGAAAGAGATATGTAGTTCGAGGGGGGAGATAGGGAAGTAGATGGTGATTTTTAATCCTATTTGATTGCTTGCATTAGATGCATTGATTTCAGTGTAGATGTTGATTTCAGTGTATAGGAAGAGAGATGGAGGGAAAGAGAGATGTAGTTGGAGGGGGGAGATAGGGAAGATGATTTCTTGCACTCGATGCATTGATTTCATTGTGGATGGTGATTTATAATCCTATTTTTCTTGCACTATATGCATTTATTTTAGTGTAGATGTTGAGAGAGAGGAGGAGAGTGGGAGAGATATAGAGATGGAGTTGGAGCGTGAGAGAGGGAGGGAAGAAGAAATACATAGAGAGAGCGAGAAGTGGAGAGAGAGAGGGAGTGACAAGGGAGAAATAGAGAGAGTATGTGTATGTTTGGGGGTGAGATAAAGAGAAAAATAAGTAGAGATGGAGGGAATGGGGGGAGAAGGAGAGAGGCAGGAATATAGTAACATAGTAACATAGGATTATAAACTTTTGATATGGTGATTTCTAATCTTATTTAATTGCTTGCACTAGATGCATTGATATCAGCGTAGATGTTGGTTTCTAATCTTATTTTCTTACTTGCACTAGATGCATTGATTTCAGTGTAAATACAGATAATATCAAACTCTGGATCCAGAGTAATGTATTTACATAGGGAGCGAGAAGTGGAGAGAGAGAGGGAGTGACAAGGGATAAATAGAGGAGTATGTGTATGTTTGGGGGTGAGATAAAGAGAAAAATCAGCAGAGATTGAGGGAATGGGGGGAGAATGAGAGAGGGAGGGGTATAGTAACATATTTGGAGGGTGAAGAGAGGGAGAGAGAGGGAAATATAGAGAGAGATAGATGTGGGAGAGAAAGGGATAGAGGGGAAGGAAGAGAGAGAGGATGTGAGAGAGTGGACAGAGGGAGGGAAAGAGAGATGGAGTTGGAGGGGGGAGAGAGGGAAGATGATTTCTTGCACTCGATGCATTTATTTCAGTGTGGATGGTGATTTCTAATCCTGTTTTTCTTGCACTATATGCATTTATTTTAGTGTAGATGTTGAGAGAGAGAGTGTGTGTGTGTGTGTGTTGGGGGAGGAAATAGGATTGGAAGGCAAAGAGAGAGAGAGAGAGAGGGAGATAGAGAGAGAGAGAGAGAGGAAAAGATAGAGGAAGGTAGGAGAGGAAGGACAAGAGAGAGGACATGAGAGAGAGGAAGAGAGTTATGGGGGAAGAGAGAAAATTGGAGGGAAAAGAAATATATAGAGAGAGAGGGGGGGGACAGAGAGGAGGAGAGAGGGAGGGAGATAGAAGGAGAGATGGAAGGATGGAGAGATGGAGTTGGAGGGGGAGAGAGGGAGGGAAGAAGGAATACATAGAGAGTGAGAAGTGGAGAGGGAGATGAAGTGACAAGGGAGATATGGAGATAGTGTGTATATGTTTTGGGGTGAGATAAAGAGATAAAGAAGGAGTTATGGAGAGAAGGAGAGAGGGAGGGATATAGTAACATAGTTGGAGGGTGAAGAGAGAGGGAGATATATGTGGGAAAGAAATGGAGAGAGAAGAAGGAAGAGGGAGGATTTGAGAGAGTGGAGAGATGGAGGGAAAGAGAGATGTAGTTTGAGGGGGAAGATAGGGAAGTAGATGGTGATTTATAATCCTATTTGATTGCTTGCACTAGATGCATTGATTTCAGTGTAGATGTTGATTTCAGTGTATAGGAGGAGATATGGAGGGAAAGAGAGATGTAGTTGGAGGGGGGAGATAGGGAAGATGATTTCTTGCACTCGATGCATTGATTTCAGTGTGGATGGTGATTTATAATCCTATTTTTCTTGCACTATATGCATTGATTTTAGTGTAGATGTTGAGAGAGAGAGAGAAAGAGAGTAACATAGTTGAAGGGTGAAGAGAGAGGGAGATATATATGTGGGAAAGAAATGGAGAGAGAGAAAGGAAGAGGGAGGATGTGAGAGAGTGGAGAGATGGAGGGAAAGAGAGATGTAGTTCAAGGGGAGAGATAGGGAAGTAGATGGTGATTTATAATCCTATTTGATTGCTTGCACTAGATACATTGATATCAGTGTAGATGTTGGTTTCTAATCCTATTTTATTACTTGCACTAGATCCATTGATTTCAATATAGATGTTGATTTCTAATCTTATTTGATTACCTGCATTAGATGCATTGATCTCAGTGTAGATATTGTTTTGTAATCTTATTTGATTTTTTGCATTAGGTGCATTGATTTCAGTGTAGACATTGATTTCTGATTTGATGTACATTGATGGTACATTAATTTTAAAGTGATTGGATTAAGATTGTGCATTGATTTCAGTGTAAGCACACAAAATTATTAACAATGTACATTAATATGATGATTTCTAATCCTATTTGATTGCTTACACTAGATGCATTGATATCAGTGTAGATGTTGGTTTCTAATCTTATTTTCTTACTTGCACTAGATGCATTTATTTCAGTGTAAATAAAGATAATATCAAACTCTGGATCCAGAGTAATGTGTTTACATAGGGAGCAAGAAGTGGAGAGAGACAGAGTGGCAAGGGAGAAATAGAGGAGTATGTGTATGTTTGGGGGTGAGATAAAGAGAAAAATAAGGAGAGATGGAGGGAATGGGGGGAGAATGAGAGAGGGAGGGATATAGTATCATAGTTGGAGGGTGAAGAGAGGGAGAGAGAGGGAGATATAGAGAGAGATAGATGTGGGAGAGAAAGGGATAGAGGGGAAGGAAGAGAGAGAGGATGTGAGAGAGTGGAGAGAGGGAGGGAAAGAGAGATGGATTTGGAGGGGGGAGAGAGGGAAGATATTTCTTGCACTCGATGCATTGATTTCAGTGTGGATGGTGATTTCTAATCCTATTTTTCTTGCACTATATGCATTGATTTTAGTGTAGATGTTGTGAGAGAGAGAGAGAGAGTAACATAGTTAGAGGGTGAAGAGAGAGGGAGATATATATGTGGGAAAGAAATGGAGAGAGAGGAAGGAAGAGGGAGGATGTGAGAGAGTGGAGAGATGGAGGTAAAGAGAGATGTAGTTAAAGGGGTAGATAGGGAAGTAGATGGTGATTTATAATCCTATTTGATTACTTGCACTAGATACATTGATATCAGTGTAGATGTTGGTTTCTAATCATATTTTATTACTTTCACTAGATTCATTGATTTCAATATAGATGTTGATTTCTAATCTTATTTGATTACATGCATTAGATGCATTGATCTCAGTGTAGATGTTGTTTTGTAATATTATTTGATTGTTTGCATTAGGTGCGTTGATTTCAGTGTAGACGTTGATTTCTGATTTGATGTGAATTGATGGTACATTAATTTTAAAGTGATTGGATTAAGATTGTGCATTGATTTCAGTGTAAGCACACAAAATTATAAACAATGTACATTAATATTTGTGTTATAGTCAATCAACCTATTAATATTGAAGAGCAAGAGAGACAATGTATGATGTTTAGTACAATAGTTCAAGCTAAATATTTAAATGGTTTATTATTTCAATTGTCATTTTCATATAATCATATAATTGATATGAAAAGATGACAAAACTAACAAGGGTGACAATAAGAATAGAAAAAGAAAATAATTTGAGATTGATCATAATGAAGGCTATTTGTAATTGACTACATTCTTATTATTTTCATTTTCTATCATTTAACACTATTACATTGTCACTTTGCATTCAAAAAAATTATTTTGTCATTAAATTTATTAACAATATTTATCATCTCAAAACACTGAGGTAACTAAGAAAATTTTAAAATTAAAATGACCAGATAAATATCAGACATATCTAGCATTATTAAAATTAGTGTATTTATATTATATGTATTTACATATTATTGATAAAATTAATCATATTTTCGATAGATTTTCCTTGGCCGCACATGACTGAAACCAGCCTAGATCCATCTTAACTCTGGATCTATCAAGCGCCGAGAGGGATCAAATCTCTCGAGGTGCAAACCTGTCCTCAAGTTTTTCACTCAAAAAAATAGGTTTGCACCTCTAGAGATTTGATCCCTCTCGGCGCTTGATAGATCCAGAGTTAAGATGGATCTAGGCTGGTGTGGTAACCACATATGTGACCAGTCTGTGGAAAAATATCCATGAAGTTTCTCAGACCAATCACGACTTAAAATTAAACCATAGAATTCGAGAATGTCTGCAACCAAAATATCAATTATCTGGACAACTTTTGGATTTTATGACAATCTAATTGAAACAGATTTCAATTCTCCTACCACTTCTACTCTAGTTTTGTCAAGTTGTACTATATGAACTGGAGAACTCTAAGGAGTAATGTTCAATTTAGCACAAAATGATTTTGGCATTATATTCAAAGAAGCCCCTGAGTCTATCAAACAATTATGAGCATTTTTGTTATAGATCTCATAGGTTAAGAGAAATGGGGGAGTATGAGAGATGGATCGATCAACTATCATGATTAAATATGAAGCATCTATTTTTTCTGAAGGAGAAGGTGGTTTACTTGTTTCATTAGCAGCTTGCACTATAACTGGAGCAGGTAAGTTTGAAGCAGGAACAACTTTTAATTCTCTAAGTAGGATTTGTTGTTGTTGCTTCAATTTGGTAAGCTCATGAATCGAAATATTTGCTCTATTTTTCTTCATATCTTCAATTATATTATACTCAATAGTATCTGAGATAACCATTGTTTTAGATATAGGTGGAGGGTCTAATGTAACAGGACTTGTTTGTGTAGCCTTTGAATTAGATTTTTCTTTTGTTGATTTGTCTTTAGCAGGAGTATAAATTTTTTGTTGTTGACTAGGCAGTGTTGTTTCAGTATTCTTTTTTCTACGTGTGTTGACAGGAAAAGCTTCAAGTTGTTCTTCGTTTGATAGGATAAAATACCACATTCCATTAAGTTCAAATTCTTTTTCTTCGTCATCTTATTCTTCTTCTAATTGTTCTTCTTCGTCATCTTGATCTAATTCAACATTCGATATACTATTCGGAGGTTGAGAACTAGAGGTTTGTTTTTGTTTGAAATTCCTGAAAACCTTTTTTGAGTTTGAATTTTCAGCGACTTGTTTCTTGATGTCTGCCATCTCATTGGTCATGGTTTTCAAAACTTTTTGAAGACCTTCTACATCAAATGGATCTTTTGGTGTTTTCTTTTTAGAATCATATTTGAAAGGTATTTTCTTTGATTTGTGATCTTCCTAAGAATTCTTTTTCTCAAGAGCAGTTATGCGTTTTTCAACAGATAGAGGTTCTTTCATATTTTCTACAAGAGTTGGTAGTTTTTCTCTATCAACGAAAATAGCTATATTATATGGAAGTGATGAAATATACCACTCAATTTGAACTTCTGCACCAGGAACTATTGTAACAGGAATTTTATTGAGTAATTTATTAAACCTTGAGTTGAAACCTTTTATCTTCTCACCTGTTTTAGCTTTAAGATTTGAAAGATCATTGATTAGAGTTGCAGTAGTTCTGTCATCTCTAAACTTAGCCAGAATAAACCTTGAGTTGAAACCTTTTATCTTCTCACATGTTTTAGCTTTAAGAATTGAAAGATCATTTATTAGAGTTGCAGTAGTTCTGTCATCTCTAAACTTAGCCAGAAATGGTTCTTCAAACATATTCCATTTAGTTATGGAGCAAGCAGGTAATGAAAAATACCAGGATCATGCAGATCCCTTTAAAGTATATGGAAATAATCGTACAACACAATCCTCCTCAACTACTGCATTCAAGTTGACAGCTAACATAAAATTATGAATATGTTCTTCTACAGGAAGACCATCATTAGGGTTAAATTTTGGTAGCTATCATTCGGGATCTTTAGGCAGAGAGTGAAGAGGAGCAGGCATATTTACAGCTCCTGGATTACTCCATGGGTTTACATTCGATGGAGGGACTTGTCCTGCCATTGGATTGTGAATTGATGATGAAGTAGTTTGAGTACTAGGACTAGTATTTTGAGTATTGGAACTAGTAAAAGTTATATGGCCAATTGTTGGAATGAAATTTGTGGAAGTGAGTGGAGGGAATGAGCGTGAATGGGATAAGACCTCGCTAGTGATTGATTCTGATTGAGTCCTCTTTAACTTCTTTCAAGTACTATTGATGGGAAATTCAAAAGGTAGAATCCCTATTTTTTGACTTTCTGATTGAGTTAATATTCTTCGAGGTTGTAAAGAGGATGTTATACTAAGATCCGATAATTGAGAAGTTTCAGCCTTTTCAGCAGAAATAGATACTTTCTCTAAATTTTCTATCAAAGACTGAACTTATGGAGAATGTTGATTAATTTCGGGAAATAGTATAGTTTTATTTTCGCTAGGAGACTTAAGGGAGAGATGATCAACTTCAAAGTTTATGGATGAGGATCTAGATAACTTTCTAGAAGTTGAAGGGGATCTAGAAGGAGAGAGATTTTTTTATTGACCTTTAGATTGATCAGACCTCTGTGCCATTCACTTGGCCCTCCTTCTAGTGCCAATGTGTTGAGGCCTCAGAATTCTGTGGCCAAAACATGGGGGAAAACCACCCGGTCCGGACCTGATCCGGATTTTATGCAGGAACGCAACAGAATAAACACATAACCATAAATACAGAGATGCAGCGGAAATAACACTTCATTTCATTAATATCAAATAACAGAAAGATGCTTACAGACATAATGGAAATAAAATAGCTAGGGTGCTGGTAGCGAATCTCTGAGAAGAGATGTGGTGGCTACAGACCTCTGAACTGTGTTACAATGAGGCTCGAGAGCCTATTTATTGTTGAGAAACAATGTAGAATCTGAAACGTCCAAAAACCTAACCGTAGGAGATGAGGCGCCAAAACTGTGGGCGCCCGTTTGGGTAAATTGGTGGTTCAACTTCCCAGGGGCATAACTTTGGCACCCGATCTCCGTTTGACGCGTTCAATAGCTCGTTAGAAAGATCTATCTGAGGACTTCAATTTTTGAACGAGCAACATTTGTCCATGGACCCATGTTGCTCTTCATTTTCCAAAAAAATGTCATTTAGGGCCTCAAAACGGCTCCGGAAGTTCATGACCCGAAAAACTGCTAAAAATAGTAAGTTTTGTTGCAACTTGAAAATTGAAAGAACTGAAGATGGGGGTTCAAATGGAATAGGTGGGTGGCCACCAATATCCACCTGGATCATTAAGCCCCAAAAACGGCTCCGAGAGTGGAGGACCCGAAAACCTGCTAAAAATAGTAAGTTGTGCTGAATGTGAAAATCTGCAAGAATTGATGGTGCTGGTCCAAATGGAATAGGTAGGTGGCCACAGATATCCACCTGGATCATTCCTCCCTCCTTAGGAAGCAATGGTCCCCATTGCGTTGAGATCCTCCATGAGATGAGGAAAATTCTATTGAACTGAGTATTAGATGTGTTGAAGATGTCATGGACCTGCGGGTGGACATGTTGGATGCGTTTAGTAAATTTGGTTTCTTTATCAGCCTCATACAGTACATGTTTGGATTCTGTATGTGTAGTTGCAGGATGTATGGCAACATCAGGTGGTGGTGCATTGGGAGTCAGATCAATGGAGTGCTTGTCCTGACAGTGTAGAGGAACCTCTATGAGTGAGGATAAATTGTCATCGTATTCCTCCATTACTTTGTCCATCTGCTGCAGCCGTGAAAGGGAGCCCTGTTTCGAGGTTGTGGCCACAATATTATTCTTTCCCTGTGAGTGAGTCCTAGGGAAAATGAATTTCCTGGTTTGGGAAACAATCTTACTGTGTTGTTTTGCAGTAGTCAAAGAGATGGCAGGAGGCGGTACTACCTCCGGTATCCTGTACAAGTTATTTCCCAAAGTAATAATAATAGCACAAGACCTAGACTCATACACAACATGTTGCCTCCACAAGTATGGTTGGCCCAATAATACATCAACTACATCAAGAGGAGCAACATCACACAATACCTCATCAGTGAATGGCTTGATACTGTATGGAAGTCGGCACTGCTGGCGGATGCGGAGATCTCTCCCTGGGTGGAGCCACCCGATGGTATACGGCTGCGGGTGTGCTATGGTTGGTAGGCCGAGCCGCTTCACGACGTCTGCTGAAATGAGGTTCTTTTGGCTTTCGCTATCGACGAGAAACTGCAGCGGAGAACCCTTCACCCACATCTGCGACTGGAAGAGGCGCTCCCCCTCCTCTGGATCCTCTGGACCCTCCTTCTGGATCTTGGTGGTGGCAACAATGGCACTGGGATCCGCTTCCCTTTGTCATTACCTTTGTCTGGTTCTAACTCGGGATCAGAAAATGCATCTGATTCGGGTGCCTTTAGTTCAGCCACCAAAGATTGTTTGGCCCGACACTCGTTTGTGCTGTGAGTGGGGCTGTTATGAAATTCACACCACTTCCCTGTGTCCTTCTTTGGATTTGTGGTATTGTTCTGAGTCGCATTGCTTTGGCCTTGCCCCTTGTTCTTCGGTTCGGGGGCACCTTTCGGATTCGCAGATCCAAAGTCTTGCTTCTTTTGCTTAAATTTCTGCTCGATCTTGGCGGCATAGCGATATGCCGTGCCAAGTGATGTAATGTCGAGGAACTCCATTTCCTCCTGAATGTGTTTGTGCAGACAGCCGCGGTACTTGAGCACCAAATGTCTCTCTGAATCTTTAATACCCAACTTTGTGCGTAGGGTATGGAACAGATTCGTCGGTTCGTGCACATCTTGATCCTTTTGTTGCCGCAGCGTGGTCCATTGGATGTATTTGTCCTCATAGCTCCCCACAGGGTAATATTGTTCCTTGATGCCGTCTCGGAACGAATTCCAAGTGGGTGTGGTCGAGAGCAGAGAGGGTTCCCCTTCGCCCTCTTGCTCACGGTAGGTTTCCCACCAGTCTTTGACATGGGGGGCGGCTTTGAGGAGTGCAAAAATAATCTTTTCTCGATCAGAGAAGTCATGGACCGAGAAATACCCTTCCAACAAATTTAACCATCTGTCTACAGTGTCTGCATCTATTTTTCCTTCAAATATAGGAATGTCAAAGTTTACCTGTACCTTGAAGGGAGTGGCGCCTCCAGAGTGGCTGTTGGATGCGGATGCGCCATATGTGGGCAGTCGTTGAAGGATTTGAGCAAAGTTATCCATCATCACGTTCCTTTGTTTCTCGAGAGCCTCCTCGAGCGGTATTTTGATAGGATCTCCTGCTCCCTCGTCTTTCTTTTCTTCCGCCATGGGAGGTCGTCGGGGTTTGCGAGGCTGATCTTGCAAGGGTTCAACCAGATCGAGCCCTAACTCCTTATACCCTGACCGCGTTGGGGACATGCAAAGAAAAACAAAGAAAGAGCAGTCCCGCTCTGATACCACTGATCCGGATTTTATGCAGGAACGCAACAGAATAAACACATAACCATAAATACAGAGATGCAACGGAAATAACACTTCATTTCATTAATATCAAATAACAGAAAGATGCTTACAGACATAATGGAAATAAAATAGCTAGGGTGCTGGTAGCGAATCTCTGAGAAGAGATGTGGTTGCTACAGACCTCTGAACTGTGTTACAATGAGGCTCGAGGCCGGTGTGAAAACTGTCATAGAATTTAGCGTCAAAACTAGCAGTACAGATGGCGAAGGCCGTAGGCGCCGTTTGCGATAGTGGTGGTTCAACTAGGGGCATAACTTTGGCACCCGATCTCCGTTTGACGCGTTCAATAGCTCGTTAGAAAGATCTATCCGAGGACTACAGCTGTCGGGAAGAATTTTATAAGAAAATTCGTTGGCGCTTTCATACCCAAAAAACGTCGTTTAGGGCCTCAAAACGGCTCCGGAAGTTCAGGACCCGAAAAACTGCTAAAAATAGTAAGTTATGCCGAAACTGAAAAACTGAAAGAGACAATGGTGGGGAGCCAAGTGGAATAGGTGGGTGGCCACCAATATCCACCTGGATCATTAAGCCCCCAAAACGGCTCCGAGAGTGGAGGACCCGAAAACCTGCTAAAAATAGTAAGTTGTGCTGAATGTGAAAATCTGCAAGAATTGATGGTGCTGGTCCAAATGGAATAGGTGGGTGGCCACCGATATCCACCTGGATCAGGACCTTAAAGCAGCTCCTTTTCCGTTTGGTATAGTGGCTCCCACTAGGGATAATGGGACCAGTTTCCCAATAAGGATGTTTTATGAGGGTGTTGTGAATATAGCATGCAAATGTATAATGATTTTAATCTATGTGCATCTATCTAAGTAATTAATCTAATATATTCCCAAGGTGTTTTTCCTTTATGCGATATAAAATGATATCCTTCAACTATTAGTAATATAGATCATTTAATAGTCGAAAGAGATGAAAATTATGTAAAATGATTCTTCTAACAAAGTAGTTTGCATAGAAGAATTGTGAAAGAAATATTGCATTTATCAGTGTGATTACATATTCAATAAGAAACCATAGCTAAATATTAGAATAGAAGTGCATGTAATATTTATATATGATAACATTTCAAATATATAATGCAATAAAAGATAACTGTCAATTTAAGAAATAAGACTTAATACAAGTGAATAGAAGTACCATATGTATGAAGTTCTACTCATGTAAACTGACAGCAATGAATCTTTTCCTTCTCACTTTCGAGCGATTTAAAGAGTACATTAGTGCAACATCAGTTAAAAAACTTTAATTGCTAAAAGATAACATAATCTGCTCCATTAATTCATCAAAGCACTCTCAAACATACAATAGTGCATTCTTTGCAAATGTTTTTGACAAATTTCTGGACCTTTTCTCTAAATGCATGAGAAGGGTTTAAATACTAAAACTAACTATAAACTAAAATTAAATTATTACTAAAATGTAGAGGAGATTTCAAAAAACCTTCCTCAAAAATCTAACTTCAACAACAATCTAGGAAATTAAACTAGCAATCCTGATTTTGTGAATCTTGCCCTTCTTTCTGAATGTGATCACGAAGCTGGAAAATATCTAACATTTCTTTGAGTTGAGCTAGCTGTGATATCCGTGATCGAATCTGTCCCTTGAAAATAGCATTTGAGATTCTGACTGAAATATTTTGATGAATCTGTAAGAGACTGAAGATTTTGATGTTGATGGTAAGGTTTGATCAGAAAATTCCAGTAATTTTCCTGATCAAACTTATTTACCTTTTTCATCATTTCCTCTTGTGCATCTACTCTCTATCTCCACTTAATTTCTACCTGTCTTGTTTCTGAAAACACATAAAACGTGTTTTTCTTAAGAAGTTTTGTTTTAGACAGTTACTCACATATAGATTGAATAATCTCATTTGATTTCTTAGATGTCTTGGCTGTTGCTTGATTAATTTGTGCTTCCCATTCTATGAATAACATTTCTTTGTGAAGCTTATCTATTTGTGGTAGATTAGCTTACTTTCCTGAATCTGAAACTTGCCACTGAATGTGTTCTTCGATTTTCTTTACAAGTCTTTCGCATTCCAGTTTCTGAATTGCTATCTCCTAGATCATTATTTTAATGGAATCACAATAAGAATCAATCATGGAAGCTTGGTGACAAAACACTTCTTTTTCTTTCTTTAAATTGGTGTTTAAATCAAGTGCTTCTTTGAAAAATTGTTCTAATTGTGGTTGACTCTGTAACTTAGTCATTTCTATTTCCAGTTGTGCTTGTTTTTCATTAAGCTCTGTATGATATTTCAATTTGAGGCTTTCAATATCTTCATGAAATTGGGTTGTGCTTATTTTCATTTTCTCACTGGAATTGGATTTCTCTTCATTCAACATCTGTTCTAATTCTTGTACTCTAGCTTCCTTTTGTTTCAACAATACTCTAACCTCAATAGCTTTATCAACAGTAGCGGTAGCATATGCCCCTGCATATTGTGATAATTTGGTTAGATGTTCAATGGGATCATCTGAGGAATCCTTCCATAGTACGTCAACTGATTCATCTGTAGGCTTTGGAGTTGTTTCATCAATCCTCCTTCTTTTATTTCTTTTAACTACAGCCTTATAATTAGGACTGTAGAAAATATCTAATGAAGGAATATCTTCAATCTACAAAACTATCTGATCTATGGGGTAGGTCGGTATGATTTCTTTATCATGCATCACTGGAACTCTTTGTAGTGGATTGATAGTCTCCACTATTTTCTATGAGTGTTTTGGTGTTTGGAAACTTGTTGCTTGATCAGTATTGGGATTTTCTTTGGAATTCTTTATTGCTACTGAAAATTCTTCCCATTCATTTATAAGATCTTTTGCTGGTGGTAAACTGGACTGATCTAGCATGTTATGACTGTGTTGAACTATTTCAAAATTTGATTCTGTCCCATTATTTCTAGTTTCCTCCAGCATTTCTATCTCTTGAATAACTTAGTCAATTTCCTTTTCTGAGTTTTCTTTCTTAGATTCGGATTCATTTTCAGAGTGATCCGAATTATCAGATTGCTGCTGTGAATGACCATATTAATCTTCAGACATTTCTTTTATTTCATCATCCAGACTAACACTTGGAGTGTGTTTTTCATCTTCAATAGTCAACAAATTTAAAGGGACTTTTTCTAGTCTCTTGTTTCTATATGCTTGAAAAGCTTCGGCATCCTCTTGACTTAGTTGACTAGAAATGTACTTGGTAACATCAGAGAAATTCTCCAGGCCCTGGAAGAGGTTATCGAATTCATATGCTTCCTTTACAAAAGGCTTCATTTTAAGCTTTGTGATGTAATTTTTAATCACATCATTGGGATCATATGATCTTCTTGGCATAAATACCAATTTCAATAACTGAATCTTGGGAACCTCTTTGTAAGTATGGCCGATATTAACCAAAGAAAAGGTGCCACACGGTAGAGGGAAATTAGGCCAAATGGCCTTTTTAGAATCCTTCAGCTGCTTCGTAACACCATTGACAAGCTTATAGGCTATTTATTTTGCAAGTAACTTATCAGGAACATAATAGGGTAAAACATGGGGAGAAGCATAACTCCCAAATACTCTAATATATGTAAAATTTTCTTCAAAAAACCATCTAGCTACTGGAAGAATATCTACATTGGCTTCTTCAGAAACCCTAGGAGCCTTTTTATTAAAAATGATGTGGTATATAGGCAATATGACTCCATAGCAGACTTTATAGAAGTGTAAGTGGAAATCTGAATCCCAGAGTTCTCTGTGATAGATGTGAATTGGGGTAGGGTCCTTAGTAGTCCATTTCCAACCCATGGTAGGAAAACTAGAAAAAAAATAGATAGCATCATCCATGACATAGGCAGACATATAAAAAGGAGGTATTTCTTTGAATGAAATACTTCTTGTATTCCTATATTCGGTTATATGCTTTGCTAGATTATTGGATAAGATGTCTGCCCAATTTAAAATTGATGAATTGATGATTGCGTCAATTAGGGGAACCTAGTCTCTTGAGAATATAGTGCTATCTAGTTTGGAAAATATTCTACATAACATACCAGCGGCATAACAGTAAGGATTAGGAATTTCAGAAATTTGGTATGTACCAAATTTCCCTTGATTATCCTTCCATTTTTGGATGACTTTGATAAGATCTGGATGTTTTCCTTTGAAATTCTGCAAATATTTATTATCGTATTTCTACTGCGGGGGTGGTAGATGATACATTGCTGCTAAATCCTCTGCCCTGAAAGAACCCATAGTTTCTCATCTCGAATTCTTGAACATTCTATCTTCAATGTTTAAGTGGTTGATTGCCCACTTAACCATGTCTGTGTAAGGAAGAATATTTGGTCTTGCAGCTATCCTGTGAATGTATGAGCATGCAACGTCAAAAAGAGTTGTGTCAGAGGTAGAAGTAGTGCCTGTTGCAGAAACTTTGTTTATTACCCTTGTTCCTTCATATTCGAAGAGTTTATACATTGTCTCCCACATCGAACTATCACAGTATTTGTTGCAGACGGTATCTGAAAATAATGGAAACATATCTGTGTCTTCTGTGGACGACGTTTGAGAAATTTCTTTACCCTTTTTGCTCATTTTTTTCTTCTTCAATTCGTTAACTGGTTTCCTTAAAGCAAAGGGAATTTTAAAAGTATGGAGTTTCAAAGGAATAAATCAATCCTTTACTTCAGACACATGCGAGAAGATATCAATCTATCAATCATCCTTCATAATTTCTAATTTGATATTTCACATGTCTTCACACGTAAGATCTATCAATCGCTTTAAAGTCGTTAAGATCTTAAATTTCATTAGATATGACACAAGTTGTTTTACACACTTGATTCATTAAATGACGTTAATACGCAAACCGCAAATTATACCTTGTAATATTTCGTGATACTTTACCCTTAAAGGCTGCGAAATGCGATATGCACAAATCACAAATCACAACTTTTATGGGATAACGTTTAAGCATATGTTATAAGCTGCGCGAAATGTGAATTGCGAAAAACTTGAAGTGACTGCGATAGCCGAAAGATTTATATTTATTAGTTTATTTTCTTGTCGGGTCCACGGGTATCGCAACTTATATCATTTTTCTCTTAAAGCTTTTATTTATTAAGTAAAGTGCGGTGCGAAAAAGTGAATATAACGACGACTGATGTTTTTTGTTAAGTTTTTAAATCATATCTTCAAAGAAGCTTGAGCGCATATCACAATTTGCAGATTTTACGTTTCATGGGTCTTTTTGAAATAAGATATGTAATATGCGATGTGCTTTAAGGCAAAAACAGAAAATATTTGTTTTCTAAGTTTTTTATTTTCTTAGGAAATTATAAAAAGAATTTCCTATTTATTTCTAAAGGCTCCCCATTTATAAGAATAAATGGGGGGTTGTTGTATAGCACAACACATCCCAAAAGAAATTACCTCCTATTCAACCTCCCTGAATCCTACATCTTACCCAGGATGGGTTTGAAGAATGGAAGAAAAAATTAAATTCATGAGCTATCCAATTTTATGGTGCCTCAAAAAGAAATCCCGTGGTGGCAGGAGGGGGATGGATTCTCATTAATCCTGAAGGAATAATTGTTGAACGTTATGCATGGGACTTGTAGATTTTAACCCTATACAAAAATTATCTGCAAACGAATTATTAAAGACATTAAAAAAACAATAGCGAGAGCATAAAACATAAAACAGATATACACAGAGATTTTCTCCCTAGATCCCAAATCGGGACTACCAACTTGATTTTTCATTATATTCCTTTTAGTGTTACAACACATATACATACATGTGGAATCATTCATAAACCCCAATCCATTAGCCCTGGATTAGAACATAACTTTAGTTCCCTTGACCGGATCTAAAAAATACTAAGGGCCAAAAACCATCATGCCCTAAAACCATGTGAAAACCCATGCACAAAACCATAGGTGGGTCCAACCACCTAAAATAGGGTCCAAATTTTATTTTTCCTAGGGCGTTGTCTCTCCCCCCCCCCACCCCCCACCCCCCGTCAGCGTAATCAACAAGGAGGGGCTATCGCCCCCTCTATGACACTCCCCCCCCCCCCCCCACCCACACGTGCGACTATTCATGAAAATAATATAACACACTTCCAACATTCTTTCACTTGTTGTTTTATTTCTGCAGGGGGGCACAGGAGAGCTTAGACATTAGTCCATCCCTCCAACACCCATTGTTTCTCTACACCAAGAGAACTTCTGACTGCTCACAGATTTCGTCAATGCATCTGCAACATTCTTCAAAGTGTCCACCTTTACCAACAACACCCTTTTATCCTCAACCATATCTCTCACAAAGTGATATTGAACATCAGTTTTCTTTGTCTTTGAATGATAAGCAGGGTTCTTACCCAAGAAAATTTCACTTTGGCTATCACAGTCTATTCTTATAGCTCGCTGCACCAACCCCATACTTGAACACAATCTCTGCAACCAAATTGCTTCCTTTCTTGCATGAGTGGCTGCCATGTATTTTTCTTCTATTGAAATAACCACTACAGACTGTCTTTTACTCATCCAAATGACTGCACCACCAAATAGGCTAAACACATAACACTTGTAGATATTTTTTGGTCTAGATCTCCAGCCCAATCTGCATCAACGAAACCACATATGTCCAAAAATCTGTCCAATCCTAGTCTTCCCTAGTAGCACAAACCATAATCACTAGTGTCATGCAAATATTTGAAAACCTGCTTCACTGCTATCCAATGCTCCTTCCCTGGTTTTGACATAAACCTACTCAATACTCCCACTGCATGTGCCATGTTTGTTCGAGTACAAACCATTGCATACATCAGGCTACCCATTTCACTTGCATATGGAACACGGGACATATCCTCCTCTTCTTGTTGTGTCTTGGGACATTGTTCATCAGATAGATTTACACCTACATGAATAGGAACCTTCATCGGTTTACTATCCTACATATTGAACCTCTGCAATATTGTCTCGATATAATTCCTATGGTTTAACCAAATATTCCTCTTTTCCCGATCTCTCTTAATTTCCATGCCCAAAATATAGTTTGCAGCACCAAGATCCTTCATGTCGAATTTGGAGTACAATTGGGTATACAAATCTTGGATAATTTCTTTGTCATTTCCAATTAGCAACATATCATCCACATACAAGACCAAATAAATAACATGGTCACCGATAAATTTAAAATACATACAGCGATCCTCTTTGTTTCTGGTGAATCCAAGTCCCTGTATATAGGTATCAAATTTCTGATACCACATCCTTGGTGATTTTTTTAACCCATACAGAGACTTTTTTAACGTGCATACTAGTTCTTTCTTACCCTTCACTGTAAAGCCTTCGGGTTGCTTCATGTAGATCTCCTCTTCTAGATCCCTGTGAATAAATGTTGTCTTCACATCCATCTATTTTACCTCAAAATCAAATGCAACAAAAACAGATAAAAATAATCTAATAGAAGTAACCTTGGCAACAAGAGAAAAAATATCACCAAAATCAATTCCCGACACCTAGGAATAACCTTTTTCTACCAACCGAGCTTTGTATTTCTCCACCTTGCCTTATACATTCATCTTCTTCTTAAACACCCGTTTGCTCCCGATGGGATTCCTTCCAGTCGGCAACTCCACTAGATTCCATGCCTCATTTTTGTACAAGGATGCCATTTCACCAACCATGGCCTCCTTCCAGAGCTTTCCATCCTCTGAATCCACTGCCTACCTAACAGTTTTGGGATAATAATTAGTGATATTTAAAGCAAAATATGAACAAAAGGCAGATTAATTATACCTTTCTGGCTGCCTTATTTCTCGAACTGATCTTCTCACAGCTGGAGTTTGTGGCTCTTCCTCTTCTAAATCTTGTTCTGTTGTATAGCCTGATTCATCCTCCTTTAGCTCAAACTCTATGTTCCAAGTTTCCTTTGTTATGACTTCATGTTTAACAACATCTTTCACCTCTCTAAACACCACATCTCGATTGTACACAACCTTCCTTGTTTTTGGGTTCCAAAGCTTGTAACTTTTTAAACCATCCTTATACCCAAAAAGATGCACCTTTTAGATTTATTATCCAAATTGGTCCTTTTCTCCTTTGCAACATGTACATATGCACCACATCCAAATACCCTCAAATGTGAAAGAGAGAGTTTCTTACCAGTCCATACCTCATGTGGAGTCTTATCCTCCAACGTTGATGAAGGTAATGTGTTAACTAGGTAACATGGAGTCTCCACTGCCTCTACCCGGAATTCATGTCCTAACCTGGTACCACTGAGCATGCTTCTTGCCTTTTCCATCAGCGTTCCGTTCATTCTTTTTGCAACTCCATTTTTCTGAGGTGTGTATGGAGTAGTATTTTGCCATGTTATACCATACTTCTCATAGAACTCTTCAAATTCCTTCTTGCAAAACTCTCCACCATTATCTTTCCTCAACACCTTTATCTTCTTCTCTCTTTGTTTTTCTACCATAGCCTTAAATTCTTTAAATCTGTCAAAGACTTCAGATTTCTTCCTTAAGAAATATATCCATGTATTCCTTGAGAAGTCATATATGAATGAAACATAGTACACATACTTTCCCAGTGATGGAACCGACACAGGTCCAAACACATCATTGTGCACAAGCTATAATATCTTGTTTGCTCTCTTAGCACCAGAAGGAAAACTCACCCGATTCTTCTTCCCATATACACAATGTTCACATAAATCGAAATCCAAAGAGAAATTAAGCATGCCTTCTACCATACCATTACCATGCAGTATCTGAAGGCCCTTCTTTCCAATATGTCCAAGCCTTTGATGCCATAACATGGTTTTTTCTCCAAAGACCGCTAGGCTTTCCGCTCCACTTTCAAGAACCACATAACTGTTGCACCCATCAATAGTAGTGCTACCCTGAAGCTTGTACATAGTTCCAATATGAACTCCTCGCATTAATACCAATGATCCCCAAACCATCTTGCATGTATCTTTCTCGAACACTGTTTTTACACCTGCATCATCCATCTTACTTACAGAAATAAGATTTCTGGCCAATGCAGGAATATGCAGAACTACAGGAAGTGTTCTAATCCTTCCACCTTGCAGCTTCAGTTAGAATTTTCCACATCTTATGATTTTGGCCTTCCTATCATCCCCTAAGAAAACATCACCACCATCATACTTATCATACTCACAGAACCACTCCCTATGGGGAGTGAAGTGAAAGGATGCACCTGAGTCAATCAACCATGCCTCATGATATACATGTGTATTTTAAGAAGAAGCCAATGCACATTCCCTCCTTCATCTGAGGTGTTTTTTTCATCTATAGAAGGACCATCATCAGATCCCTTTCCTTTCTCAGGAGCTTTAGATCTGCAACCTTTTTTTAAGTGACCTTCCTTTCCACATTTCCAGCACATATTTACAATATTTCTTGGAGATTTAGATCTCCCACTCGAAAACTTATTTTTAATTATGTTATGGAACCTTCCTCGTACAGAAAAGGCATCTCCATTTTGGCCCTCCATATTTCTCCATCTCATTTCCTTCGATAACAAGGTTGAGACAATTTCATCAAAATTCAAGGTAGTTATATTGCTACCTATTGCAATAACCAGACTGTCCCACGAATTTGGTAGAGAACACAGCAAAATGATGCACTTATCTTCATCTGATATTTTAATATCAACAGATTAAAACTGACTTACCATAGTATTGAAGGCATTTAGATGCTCTGTCACTGAGTCTCCATCCTTCAACCTCAAGTTATAAAACTTTTTCCGCAGGAACAATTTATTCACCAGAGACTTAGATTGGTACAAAGTCCCTAACTTGATCCACAAAGTCTTCTTCGTAGCTTTCCTAGATACATTCAATAATATTGAATCTGAGATACACAACCGTATTGTGCTCTTTTCCTTTCGATCCAACTTCCCCTAGTATTCATCTGACATTTCCATTGGTTTAGCACCCGAATCTACCGCGATCCACTGATCTTTATCCACCAGCAAATCCTCCATATTGAGCTTCCAAAACTCAAAACTCTCACAATTAAATTTCTCAATCGCTATCTTTCCACTGCTCGCAATCTTATTTCATAGCAAGAATCGATCCCACAGATCTCCCACTGAACAATTTCTACCACGGGCTTGAGCAAAAAACCCCTTAGCAGCAAAGGCATCCCCTTGAAGCCGAAACAACTCTGATACCAAATGTAGGTTTTAACCCTGAACACAAACTATCTGCAAACAAATTCTTAAATACAGAAAATAAACAATGGCGAGAGCATAAAACATAAAACAATTATACACATAGATTTTCCCCTAGATCCCAAATTGGGACTACCAGCTTGGTTTTTCATTATATTCCTTTTAGTGTTACAACACATATCTATACATGTCAAAGCATTCATAAACCCGAATCCATTAACCCTGGATTAGAACATAACTATAGCTCCCTTGACTGGATCTAAAAAATACAAGGGGCCGAAAACCATCATGCCTTGAAACCATGTGCAAAATCATGCACAAAACAATAGGCGAGTCCGCCCACCTAAAATAGGGTCCAATTTTTTTTTCTCGGGGAGTTTCCCCGGACCGTACGCAGGGGGCTACCCACCCCCTGTGAACCCTTGGACAGGGGGGGCTGCAGCCCCCCCTGTCACCCCCTCGTTGTGCCCGACGCAACGAATAGGGAGGGATTGTCGCCCCCCTGTGACCCCCGTGTGTGCGACTATTCATGGAAATAATATAACACACACCCAACAGGGCTTGGAAAAGATGACCAACAACCAAGAAGAAGCCTATATATTGATTTTTACATTATATGTGTGTGCTTATGGAGTTGGGATGTTTTGAAAGAACAAATTAGTATATTATTTGTTGATTTTCGTAGCTTGGAAGGTATTTTTAGTCTTTTGTCTTGACGACAAAGAGTTTTATTTTTCTCTTTAGGAACTTGCATGCGACATGTAGAGTGTGCAAGTGAGTCGCATGCATGTGAATGTGTCGTATGTGACATGCATGGGATGTGCATGTAAAGCAAGCTAAATTTATGACTTGTACCTGAGTTAAAGTAAAGACAACTAAAGATAGGATAGTTAAATAAAGTAAAGTTGCCTATATTCAATTAACTTCACAAGCTAATTTTTTCCATCAATATTAGCTTAGGAAAGTTATAAATTGAGCATAAAGTGAGGAGCTAAGACTCAACAAAAAAAAAATATTGAGAGAGACTTCTCGATGAGTGTGTGTTGGGTTCTAGAGAGTGCAATGGGGTCAGTGATAAGTTTTGTATTTTCTCAGTTAGGCCATTATCCTATTACGGGAGCCCAAGTAAGTTCTATGATTAATTTATTAATGAAGAACTATTGATTGGGCATGAATATGTTTATGCGTATGCGATTCAAATTGATAATTTTTCTTCTGCTAAATATTTTTGTGTTAGGAACTTAGCAGTGTATTTGTTTAGTTAATAATTGTTGGGAACCGAATACTGGGTGTTGGGTTCAGGAAATTCTAACATGGGATCTTTTGGATCACTTGTTGTTGAGAAAACTGAATCTGTCTCGGGTCCCAAAAATTATTATATCTATGCCTTTCCTCTGTCATCTATGGCATGATTCGTTGCTCGTCCGTGCTTACTTTTTTGTGTTGCTCATTTCTCACGGCCCATCAATTTTCCTAACCCAACATTATCTGTCAGCTTGATCGTCTTTGGCCCCCCGACCCCCAAACCTATATCAAGTGATGCGCTACGACTAGTCGGCCAGTCCACCGGCCATACTAGAAACCAACAACATTTGGGAGTATGTTGAGGATTATAAATATCAAAGGATTGCACAACCATAGCAGTGACACCTCAGTGTAGACAGGCTAAGAAGAAGGATCAATCACTATTAAACCGATAAATTATTTGACGCAAGGGATAATGAAAATTAAACGATAGTGTGGTAGGGATGCAGACCACGGGGACTAGGTTGACAAGCAGACTATAGCATGAGGGGTCCACTTAAGAAGCAGGGTGTAGGCTTGAGTAAGTTAGTGGGTCAATCAGATAATAATCAATTGTTGGTCAGTTTGACAAAGATGACTATAGTGTTACGTTACGAGGACAGGTTGGATGGGGTAGGAAATTTCAGCCTATGGAAGGAATAAATTGTTCTATTATTTGAGGTACAGGAGTTGTGAAAGATCATGGAGAAGGTCATCCAAATTATTGCAGATCCTACTCAGTTGGATAAGTTTAATAATAAGAACATTAAGGCCAAGAGAATAATCCAAGACTCTATTAAAGACCATATTATACTTCATGTGACAAGGAAGAAGTATGCCTTTGAGATGTGGGCATCCTTAACCAATTTAAAATAGAGTACACACCAAAATAGAAAAATGGTGTTAAAGGAGAAATTGAGAAATGCCAAGATGTCTGAAACTAGCATACTTGCATCATACCTAACTAGGATCACTCAAATTAGAGATGAATTGGCAGCAATAGGGGAACTATTGATAGTGAAGAGTTGGTCATATCAACCTTGAGTGGCTTTCCTTCAAATTGGGATGTCTTTGTTGAAGGTATTGTTGCATGGGAGAATATTCCCAGTTGGGATAAGTGTGGGATGATTTTGTACAGGAAGAGACTAGTAGATGTTCCAAAACTCTAGGCCAACATGATGGTAAGGATGATGACAAGAATTTTTCTCTTACTGTAAAGGTAAAAAGTAAAGTAAAGGGAAGTGGGGGATATGCTTTCAAGAAGCTCATGAGAAAAGTAAAGTGTTTTTCATGTCACAAGACTAGTAACAGGTCATGAGCAAAGCAAAGTGAAGTGTTTTTCATGTTACAAGACTAGTCATTATGCAAGCCAATTTCCATACAAGAAGAAGATTAAAGATTAAAGAGCCACTCATTAAATATTTTCATCCCTGTTTTTCATGTTACAAGACTAGTCATTATGCACGCCAGTGTCCATACAAGAAGAAGATTAAAGATTAAAGAGCCACTCATTAAATATTTGCATCCTTGTTTTTCATGTTACAAGACTAGTCATTATGCAATCCAGTGTCCATACAAGAAGAAGATTAAATATTAAAGAGCCACTCATTAAATATTTGCATCCCTCTCGGGGCTTGGTAAATTCGAAGTGAAGATGGATATAGGATGGTTTAATTCTCCCCTTTAAATATGATATATTCCACATAAATACCATGGGTTCTCACAAAACCTCTAGCTCGAAAACCACCGTAACTTGACCAAGTCAAGTTTACCTCAACTACCCAAGGAAAATTAATTAAAAAAATAATATAGTAAATTTTTTATTTTAACATAGGGTTCTTTTTATTTTTATTTCAAATTTACCTTAACTATCCAACAAAAATTGATTAAAAAAATAGTAACGTCGATTTTTATTTTGAGAGAGTCGAAATGTTTATAGGACATGACATTACAACATCTCAAACATCTCTTGCATACGTTGAGAGCCTCTGCCCAATAATTGTAATACTAGTGTTCAAATTTAATAAAATGAAATACTTTTATTTACTTTAGAATATAGACTTCCACAGTTGTAATTCATAATTAATAAAATGCTTGCTAATATTCTTTGAAACCTCTGGGGTGAACCCTTGTGCCCAATAATTGTAATACTAGTGTTCAACTTTAATAAAAATGAAATACTTATATTTACTTTAGAATGCAGATTTCCACAGTTGTAATTCATAATGAATAAAATGCTTCTCAAGAAACTATGCTAATATTCTTCGAAACGTCTGGGGTGAACCCTTCACCCGTCATCAAGAACATTAAGCAAGAACAATGATAAAGAGAAAGCGAGACCAATCTTTTTAAAAATCAGTAGTTCTTATAAAAAGAAATGGTGTTCAGAGAAACATTAGGAAATAACATTAAAATTCGAGTAGTCTTTAGTGCTACTTCATTAAAAACATAAATTTGATGGGTAACCTTGCACACAATCAAAGTGCCCTAGGGTTTTTTAGGGTGTTGAATCCATATATATAGTAGAAAAACCAATTTAAATAACATAAATCAAGATTTTACCTCAAAAAACCAATTTAAATAACATAAATCAAGATTTTACCTCAAATTTTTCACCAAATTTCGACACTGCAAACTCCAAAAAATCGCACTAAAAACAACTCCTTATTATTTATTGAAAATGAATATTAATAAAATTATAAAAAAGTATATGATTAGATTTTTAATTGTTCATTATTTTAATTTTGATTATATTAAAACCATAATTTGATATATAAAGTAAAATAAAAATTAATTACTAACTATAAAATTGAATTATAATTATTAAATTATGTAATTCCTTAATTTTTATAATAACATGACTATTTCAAATATCATATTAATGTTAGAATTTCCCGAAACCATCCCATGATTATCACAAATATCATGACAATGTTAGAGATTGCCAAAACCAATTCCCCATATTCAGTTACCAATAATTATTAAAAGGTGTCAATTTACAATTTTAATTTTAATCATAGCCACATAATTTTAATAATTTGTCATAAAAATCACATATCAATTTTAAGCTTAAAACCAATATTAAAGACTATACGTCATGCTTAAATGATGCCACCCATAATATAGTCAATCTATGTGCCTTGTACACCATGACTAGAAATGAGAGTGACTTCAAATGAATTAAAAATAACCAAATAAAATACAAGATCAAATGAGTATCTAATTATTAAATGTTTGTCTTTTTCATTAAAATTTAATAAAATATTTTTGAAAAAATTATAATTTTTAATAGTTTAAGACTATTTTAAATTATACAAATAATACAAGATCAAATGAGTATCTAATTATTAAATGTTTGTCTTTTTCATTAAAATTTAATAAAATATTTTTGAAAAAATTATAATTTTTGTTTAAGACAATTCTAAATTATACAAATAACGTCACCTAAAATAATGCATACACAAACTCTTAAAACACTTAAATTATACAACTAAACCTTAGCTTACTATAATATTAAATTAATCAATTCAACAATTAAATTAATCAATTCAGCTCAGCTTACTATAATATTAGTGTAACCCAATTTCTATGAACGGAAAAACTCAATTTAAAAATAAAAAATAAATAAAAGAATAACTGGACACTTGGCTCTCCACATTCTAAATGGGCCATGAAATCAAAAACCCAATTTAAAAAATAAAGAATAACTAGACACCATATATATACAACAATTTAAAACAGCTTTACAATATACAAGTCAAAAAGTTAAATAATATGTCTCCATTTCATAAGATATTGAATTCCTAAAATAAAAACTAGAACAAAATATAGCTATTATTAATAAGTTTTTATTAAACAAATAATATACCTTTAGCAGTAGTGTATTAAATATTATATAGATTGAGATATATACCACCTTTAGCAGCAGTGTATTAAATATTGTATAGATTAAGATATATACCATCAAATTTAAATGTTGTATATTTTAATAACAATATATTCTAAATTTATAGATTATTTAACTTATTTTTTAAGAGTGAGAAAATTTATCATAATTTAGGAGTCAAATTAGTAGTTGGGACAACTATCTTTCGTTGTTATCTGCAAATGCAAGTTGACTCTCAGCTATTATTCAAACAAAAACCAAGCCACCTGAAATGACTCACTTAAAATCCATAAGGGGCAGAGTTTCACTCCTACCAAATTCCTCTAAATCTTAAATCAATAATATGTTTCCTTACATCCAAAGTAAAATGACTTTTGGTTAATCAAAAACAATTTTAAAACATATTCCAAACCCATATATTATTTAATCTATTACTATAAAATAAATATTATTTATCTTTCACTAAAATAATTTTCAATGATGGAAATATACTATACATAGCTTAGGTGTGTGTGATTTTTAAACCCATGAATAAACATTTATTTAGCTTTTCTATGACCGTATTCCAAAAAATATGATTTGAGATGTTAATTAAAGTGGGTGATATTCATAATGGTAAGTTACATCCACACAATGTCACATGGTTCGGGTTTGGGTTCAACAATGGTTAGATTCGGTTCGAGTTCGAATTTTTTGATGGGGTTTGGACAAGGTTCGCTATTAGGTTCATATATATGCATTTTGTATATATATTAACTTGAAAATAAATATAAGATCAAATCATAAGAAATCAACATCAATAAATGTAGAAATTATATGCACTAAGCATGCATATGTCCTAGATCCACTTGATCTCACACTATTTAACTTTATGCAAGATATTGAATCTATTCCACTTGTTAATCTTTTGCGGAAAAATTAATTGCACACACATGTGAAGCATAAACAAAAATAATCAATCGCACATAACACAAACTTTTAACCAGAAAGCCTCAAGCCGTAAAACCCCCCAACTATATATTATGTAACATGGAGATCATATGAAAATCTCATACAAACATACAAAGCTTATAACAAGTTCTTAGTACAAGAATCGCCATACACTAATTAGGACCTCAGGACCAATCTGCAAATCCATGCACCTATCTGGCCTCCCGTTAGCTCGCCCCACTACACAATCTCTCGTTGAAGAATAGCTCGAATGAATTTATGAATTCGATTTACTCCATCCTTGACTGCGCAATCCTCATTGGCATCTCCACTGAGTGTTGGATGCAATCAATGCATCACTATAGTCACAATAGATAGTCCATCTTGCCCTTTCACCTATCTCTCCACCGGTCTCCACTGAAACTGCCATGCACTGTAGTTAATTGATGTATTCTTCAGTTGATTAACAGGTTATTATTTATGAATTAATTAACCAATTAATTCACTCCACTCTCACTATTGTATCAATCAGTTAGACTAGATACAACTAACTCAACTGAGTCTAACTGAGTTAAACTGAATACAACTCCATAACTACTTCTTCCAACTGTGTCATAACTCTGCCACTTGAGTTCTAACTGAGTCCTCCATGCAATAGATCCGGTAAACCCTTAGGAATAGCGTAATTCCTTCTGTCAGCTATTGTGCCACATCTGTGCACTGAACTGAAGTGCTCCAAGAGAATAAGTTGTTGTTTAGATTCTAATTATTATTAAGAGCTAATAATAATCGACATGCATCTATTTTTAGATTAGCGATCTATAAATAGACTTCGCCCAATATTCTAAAAATAGAATTCATCTATTTTTCCAACTTGACCAACCATCCACAAATAGCATCCTGCAACTTCTGAAATATGATCATCATGTCTAAAAATAGACATAGTCTAAAAATAGACTTGCGCCAAAAATAGCCTGCGAGCCCAATTAGTGAAGGCGACTCTTTTCACTAAGCTCATCATCTTGTTGAATCTCAACACTCCCTCTCAACAAGATAGGGATTATTCTTCACTCCGATCTTGCCTCTATGGTATTCAAATTTGCTCCTGGTGAGTGCCTTCGTCAGAATATCTGCATCCTGATCCTCTGTAGGAATGTATTGAAGCAACATGATCTTCCGCTGCACACAATCTCTGATATGATGATACTAGATATCAATATGTGTAGATCTATCATGAAACACAGGATTAACCGAGAGTTTAATGCAACTCTGATTATCACAATGAATCATCGTGGGATTTAAATGTGAACCGAACAAACCAACCAGGATCTTCCTCATCCAGATAGCCTCACATGCAGCTAAACTTGCTCCCATGTATTCTACTTCCGCTGAACTGAGTGCCACAGATCTTTGTTTCATGATGTACCAAGAAACTGTTGTAGATCCGATACTGAAAATCCCTCCTGATGTGCTCTTTATATTTTTTGGGCTTCCTGCCCAATCTACATCTGTGAAGCCATGCAACTTCACCTCATCCGTCTGTCTATACCATAAACCATACTCATATGTGCCCCTGAGATATCTCAGGACATGCTTGCCTACCTTCCAAAAGTGCTTGGTAGGCTTAACCATCGCTTGTGAAAGTTGGTTCACCGCATAGCATATGTCCGGTCTTGTATTGACTAAATACATGAGCGAAACCACCAACTGTTGATAAACAGTGGCATCCACTACCTTTGTCAATGTAGCATCCTCTTTTTTCCAATTTCCTGGAAGAGGAGTGTCGATAAGCTTGCAGCCTTGCATGTGAAACTTCTCCAGTATCTCCCAGGCATACTTACCTTGAGACATATACAGTTCACCTTCCTGCTGCCATATTTCCAATCCAAGGAAATAATGAAGGAGGCCTAAATCCTTCAACTCAAACTCATTTTCAAGATCTGCCTTGCATGAGTGTATCAATTGCTCATCACCTGTTAGTATTAAATCATCAACATAAAGTACAATGATTAAAATCTTACCCTCCACCACAATCTAGTACAAGTTTGCATCCGCCTCACTCATGATGAAGCCAAGTCCAGTGAAATAGCTGTCGATCCGAGTGTACCAAGCACGGGGTGCTTGTTTTAGCCCATACAGCGCTCTTTTAAGCCTGCACACATGCGACTCGCTGTTGAAGATCTCAAATCCTTCAGGCTACTCAATGTACACCTCTTCCTCAATGATCCCATTAAGGAACGCAGTCTTCACATCCATCTGATGAATGTGCCAACCCATCTGCGTTGAGAGAGAAAGGATGGTCCGTATGAAATAATACCTTGCGACAGGCGCAAAGGTTTCTTCATAGTCAATCCCCTCAATCTGTGAGAAGCCTCAGTCAAAAAATCTTGCCTTATACTTCTCGACGCTCCCATCAACAAATTTGTTTTTACCTTGTAGATCCATCTTGATCCTACAATCGATTTTCACACCAAATTTTGGAAAATCTCCCAAGCACCTGCTTTCCGACAATGGAGTCATACTCTTCCACCATGGCATCTACCCATGTAGGATCCTCCACAGCTTCCTTGAAGGAGGATGGCTCTGTCACAATACACTTTCTCATAAGAGCCATGTATCCAAGATAATGTCAAAGATCGTCATGTCCATTGATGTAGGGACCTACATTCCGTGTCGCATCGTTTCCCGCCTCGCCTTCTGTGGTCCGCTTTCTGCCTTGTCTAATGTTTGGTTCTGCATGAGTGGACTCCTCCACTCCATGAATCTCCTCCTGTGGCTGATCCACATCTAGAGGCTCATCTTTGGGAACAAGAAATTCCTCCTCTGCATGCAAGTGTAGCTCCCTCTCAAGTGACAATATCATGGCTTTCACCTCATTGAATTTTATATCCCGTTGCACCACAGTCATCCGACTGTTTGGAAAATACACATGATAATTATGGGGTGTTTCTGTGTACCTCACAAATATCCCAACTTCTGCAGCTGGCTCTAGCTTCTTCCTGGCGACCTTTTTCACATGAATGTAAACATATGAGCCAAAAATCTTCAAATGAGAAATATCAGACTTCTTACCAGTAAAAGCTTCTTCAGGTGTACTCATGCCAAGTACTCTATGAGGACAACGGTTTTGCACATAAACCGTAGTGTTGCATGCTTCCGCCCACAAGTGCATCAGTAGGCCCTGGTCATGCAGCATCGCTCGTGCAACACCCACGATCGTTTTGTTCTTTCTCTCCACGACCCCATTCTGCTTTGGGTTATGAGGCGCTATGAGTTCTCTTCGAATTCCTTCTTTGCTACAGAAGTCTTTGAATTCGCCCGAGATGTATTCACCACCATTATCGCTCCATAGAGCTTGCACTTGCTTCCCCGACTCCTTCTCCACCAATGCCTTGAACTCACAAAACTTTGAGAACTTTTCGCTCTTCTTTTACATGAAGAAGATCCAACATCTACGAGAATAATCATCAACAAATATCACATAATACCTGTGTTTTGCTGTTGAAGCAACTGAGAATGGTCCACACACGTCTGTGTGACTTCTCTCCAGGATCACCGAAGCACGATTCTCCTTCTCATGAAAGGTGGTCTTCACAAACTTACCCATTGTACATCCTATGCACTGATCTTACTGCGCAAGAGTACCCTTGGGAAGTCCAGTAGAAATTTGCTGCAAATTATTCAAAGCGCCATGGTGAAGATGGCCCAATCTCCTATGCCATAATTCGCCCTCATCCCGGCTCACCACTTTTTCTACTTTGCCCACCATTGCAGCACAGCCATCTACCTCCAGCTTGTAGAGATTCTTAATTCAAACCCCTATCTTCTTGGTTTGACCCGTTGTTTTATGTCGAAGGAAGGCTTTTCCCTCACTGAAAACAACATCATAACCCTTGTCTTCCAGCATTGCGACTGAGACCAAGTTCTTCTTCAAACCTGGAACATGCATGACATTCTTCAACAAGAACGGATTACCGGACTTCCTCTCAAAGGTAATGGTCCCAATGCTAGTCGCACTGTATCGACCATCGTCGCCCATCTCTATATGCATCTAGAGGTCCTTCTCCTCCAAGTCACTAAACAACTCTTTGTCTCTCGTCATATGGAAAGACGCACCACTGTCAAGAACCACACCGATCCCATGCAGCTTGAAACCAAGCATGCGATCAAGGAAAAATCTAGCTCAAATTGCAAGGCTAAGGCCTCTCCAGCTGCAGATCCAGCAGCCTGCTTATTCTTCTTCTTCTGTGGACAGTTAGTGGTGAAATGTCCATGCTCGTGACAGTGAAAACACTTCACTTTGGAAAAATCCTGCTTCTTGCCTTTAGCACCAGATTTTGAAGGATTTTTCTTCCCCTTCCCTTTCCTTACTTTGGCAACCAAAGTGAAATTCTCTTCATCTTCATTCTTCGATGAAGATCCATCCTTGGTTCCCCGCCTTATCTCCTCCTGCACAAGATCCGACCAAAGTCGCTCCCATCCTGGAAGTTTCTCCAGTCCATTGACAGAGTCTTCGTAGTTATGCCAACTCTTCGGAAACCCAAGGAGAGCCAAGCTCACCAAGTCTTCATCATCAACAGTAACCCCCACACTTCCCAGCTCATCCTTGCAGTGGACAAACTTTGTGAGGTATTTTGGAACACTGTCACCTTTCTCCATTTTTATTTTTCTGAGCTTGTCTTTAAGCGCCAACTTCCTCTGGTCACTTCTTATTTGGAACAAGTCTTTCAAATCCTTCCACATTAAGAATGGATTGGCTTTCCTGTGAAGGCTGGACACAATATGGTCCTTCACACCTTCCAATAGAATCCTCCTCGTCTTTGTTGTCTTCTTTTTCCATGCATCAAGTAATGCAGCATTGTTAGATCCTGGCTTAGGAACATCGCTATCGATGAACTCCTTCAACCCATTATCCTCCAGCACTACCTCCATCTTGTCCTTCTAGGCTATGTAATTCGAGCTCCCATCAAGGGCATACTCCAATCTCAACCCATTGAAAGACATTTCAATGTATACTCGATTTCTGCACCAAGAATCTTTTGTAGCAAATTCAAATTGTCCACCAGCACAAACTCACTTCACAATTGCAATCTTCAATCAACAATGCTCTGATACCATGTAGAAATTATATGCACTAAGCATGCATATGTCCTAGATCCACCTGATCTCACACTATTTAACTTTATGCAAGATATTGAATCTATTCCACTTGTTAATCTTTTGCGGAAAAACTAATTGCACACACATGTGAAGCATAAACAAAAATAATCACCGCACATAACACAAGCTTTTAACTCTGGAAAGCTCCGGGAGCGAAACCCCAACTATATATTATGTAACATGGAGATCATATGAAAATCTCATACAAACATACAAAGCTTATCACAAGCCCTCAGTACAGTACAATCGGCATACACTAATCAGGACCAATCTTGCAAATCCATGCACCAATCTTTGCATCCTGCTAGCCTGCCTCCACTGCGCAATATCTGTTGAAGAATAGCTTTGAATGAATTCGAATTACTCCATCCTTGACTGTGCAATCCTCATTGGCATCTCCACTGAGTGTGTGATGCAATCAATGCATCACTATAGTCACAACAGATAGTCTATCTTTCCCTTTCACCTATCTCTCCACTAGTATCCACTAAAACTGCCATGCACTGTAGTTAACTGATGTATTGTTCAGTTGATTAATGAGTTATTATTTGTGAATTAATTAACTAATTAATTCACTCCACTCTCACTAGTGTATCAATCAGATAGACTAGATACAACTAGCTCAATTGAGTCTAACTGAGTTAAACTAAATACAACTCCATAACTACTTCTTCCAACTATGTCATAACTCTGCCACTTGAGTTCTAACTGAGTCCTCCATGCAATAGCTCCAATAAACCCTTAGGAATAGCATAATTCTTTCTGTCAGCTACTGTGCTACATCTATGCACTGAACTGAAGTGCTCCAAGAGAATAAGTTGATGTTTAGAGTCTGATTATTATTAAGAGCTAATAATAATCGACATGCATCTATTTTTAGATTAGCAACCTATAAATAGACTTCGCCCAATATTCTAAAAATAGAATTTCATCTATTTTTCCAACTTGATCAACCATCCACAAATAACATCCTGTAAATTTTTAAATATGATCATCATGTCTAAAAATAGACTTGCGCCAAAAATAGCCTACGGGCCCACTTAGTGAAGGCAACTCTTTTCACTAAGCTCATCATCTTGTTGAATCTCAATGATAAAAATAAATGCTATCAAGAACATGGAAACAACAAGGATAAATTACAAGCTTGAGTTGTGACATGATTTTATGAGTTTTGATCTATGAACTTGATTAATGGCCATGAGGTTCGATAAGGTTCGAGGTTCACGAAACCTCAAAATCTTTTTAATGTTCGCCAAAATTCGAACCTCAAGGTTGAAGTTCTATGAACCTTGTGACATAGCATCCACATATTAAAAGGTTGACATATGAGATACAAAGGGATGGTATCGTTACAAAACAAAGTGTTTTTATATATGTTATTAATATAATTTTAAATATATGATTTAAGGTGTGCCCTAATACTTAATCGACGTTCTCTTGCAGTACAGAGTATGTTGGACCCTTGGTTAAAGTGAGAAGGAGGGGGGGCGGGGGGGAGGGTGAATCAGTTTAACGCAATCATGTTCTTATTATTCTTTCTTTTAATGGAAATAGAATCTTTCTTCTTTATATACAATGGAACAACAAACTTAATAAATGAGCAGCAGGTATTAAGCAGAATAAATGCAGAGTATCAACACATAATCATCATGCATATGGACAACAGATATAAGTGGAAACCCATAAGGGAGAAAACCACATCTTATTATTGTTGTGATGCAAAGGCAAGCCCCAACTCCCTCTCACCACTGATTTTCTGTAGGCTCCAACCCACAGGAGGCTCCTACCTCAATTCTGTAAGCTACAACTTGCAAGGAAGCTCCAACTCCCATCAATTTTCTGCAGGCACCAACCTGCAGGAGGCTCCAACCTCAGCCAGCTACAACTGACTTCTATCAAGCTACAACTTGATATGGAAGCACCAACTTCCTCTATTTTCTGCAGGCTACAACCTACAAGAGGCTCCTACCTCATTCAACTACAACTGACATCTATCAAGCTACAACTTGATAGGGAAGCTCCAACTTCCTCACTCTTTCAAAAGAAGACATTTTCTGATTTACCTTGCATATCAGCTCTGTTCTGTACCTTCTTCACTGCTGTCCTCCAGCTTTCTTATCTATCTTATATCATCTCTGACTTTTCACAGCATCTCTTTCTGCTCCTCCTTCTTCTTATCTTCTTTGCCTCAATTCTTCATTCTCTAACCTCTCTATGCATACCTATGATATATCATTTATAGAGTTCCTCTCTTGACTGTTTGTATTCTACAGAGAATTTGGAGTGAACAACCATGACTCTTTGACTTCTGCCTTCGCATTTCTTTTTTCAGCATATTCAGAAAAATATTATAATATGTATGCATTTCAAAATTACAGTGGGATATTTATTTGCCTCCGGAGACTTGCCTTTGCATCACAAACAATATAAAGTCACTAAAAACATTTACATTCAGTTACAATATGGATTTCAAATCAACCCATTCAGTTTTTGGATCACCGTATGTTTGTCTTTTCTGCTGCTGTCTCTGTCTTTTTCCGTTTTTGCATGCTCTCCTGTTCACTGCAGTTGTGTAACTGCTACATATATAACTACCTTTTTATATAACTCAAATAACTCTTGGCGATATAATAATAGACCCTTTTAACATAGAAAACACCCTTTCGGGCCCACTAGCCGAACTTTTTCTATTCCCCGATGCAATGAACGGTCTCTGAAGACTTCCGATTGCGATTACTTACTTTGCAATAGTTCCAATGCAACTAATCGCAATCGCAACCTTCAATGACATGTTCCACTGCTCTGTTTTTACTCCGATGCGATGGCCCTACACTGCACATCTATATATATATATATATATATATATATATAGAGAGAGAGAGAGAGAGAGATTGTTTCATATATATACTTGCCGCTTTACTTTCTATTTACTCTTCAGCTTTGGTTAAAAAACTCGGAGTAAACATATATTACCTTTTTTCTTTTATATGCAGCCCACATTAAAAATAAACTCCGCCTCATTTATCTTTCCAATTGCAATCGCAACATTCAGAAGTACTCTTGTGCCTTTGGTCATTTGATTTTCGCCGATGCGATTCGTGAAGGTCCCACCATGCAATATTTTGGCATTTCAAAGTCATAAGTTATATTTCTCTTTTATCCGTCGAAGCACTTTAACAAAGGAAAATCTTGTATTTTCGTGTTTGAATCTCCGCTGATGAGATGGGTCACTGTAGACCCCACTCCAACTTCCTTTATGATCTAATGGTTGCTATCTTCCGAGATCCAACGATTGCGATTGGATCGCACCATCACAATCGCAACATTCAACAACTTGTTCACTTGCATTTCCGTTGCGCCGATGCAATAGATCCAACGGTTGTCGTTAATTGGGAACGGACGGTTGCGATTAAATTGCTCGATTGAAATCGCAACTTTCAACTTGTCATTCCTTTGTTCTTTCATTCCGCCGATGCGATTAGATCTCCACCGTTGATCTTCTATTCCTGATACAATCTCCGTCGTCGATCTTCAACACTTCCGAAAGTCGCTTCTACTATTTATTGCATGGTTCCACTTCTATTCATGATTCCGCCTTTTATCAACATATTGGGTTATGTTCATGTTCCTTTATATTTTATTCAAAACTCAGACTTTGGTTTAAAAACACAAACCATTGCATGATCCACCTTTAATATTGGGTCCCACAATTCTTTTTGCGTACCATTCACATCCAACGATCTATCTGCTCTCGCGCTCCAATAAAGCTTCGGGCACTCATCCAAGGGCTCTCGCACAATATCTCACAATTTAATTTTACTGGGCTTAATCTTCAAAAATTACGCGATATTCGTGGTTTTTGAAAACCACCTCTATATTACGTGTCAAGCAGAGACCCATATTGTGTTTTTTTTAGCAATTCTACTTACCGGTCTAGAGGTCGCGCGAGACTAGTTGTTTTGGGTTTTGAACCCATTGTTCCTGTTCATCGTCGAGTCCCACCATACTTAAGTTGTTTGTTTAACTGAACCTTAGGAATAGAGTTAATTCCTTTGTAAATGTTTCAGCAATACATTACTTACATAAAACTCTTTTGTACCTAACCTTCGGAATATTATAATAATTGTTTGGCTTGTAGGACCCATGTACTTATATCATCGCATCGCATCGCATCTCCGCTTCATTACTCTGCCTCTCTGCTTCTTTCGCCGATTGCGATATGCGATCGTATTGCATCGCACATACAACTATCGCATCGCATCGCATCTTGTATCAAGATGCTCCTTTCTGCCTCTCTTTTGTTATCTCTGCTGCCTAATTGCTTGATTTTCTCCTTTGCCTTATTGTTGGTTCTTCTCTGTGATGGTTCAAGTGTTTCTCCTGTCTTTTCCTTTGCCATCAATGACAACATTTCCAACAGTCTCCCCCTTTGGCATTGATGGCAACACACTTCCTCTGCTTACCTTTTAGAAGACCCTTTCTTCTGTTGCTTGCTTTTCCTCCCCCTTTGACATCAATGGAAAAGGGTTGCACATTTCCTAGTGAGGTTTCCAAATATTGTCCATAATACTCTGATCTTGAGGACCTGTTCCATGCACTGTTCACTTTTTCTAGATCTTTTGTGGCAATCTTTGTAGACTGATCTCCCCCTGGAATGATGTTTTCTTTTCCTGTCAGAGAGTAACATCTGCAGACACTACTCCTAGTTTGTCTCTTAAATGTTCAAATGGTTCTTTAGCGAGAGGCTTTGTGAATATGTTTGTTGTTTGTTCCTTTGTTGGTACATATTCCAACTTCATCGCTTTCTGTGCTACTTGTTCTCTCAGGAAATGATACTTGATTGGGATGTGCTTTGTTTTTTAATGAAGTACATGATTTTTTGATATACTTATTGCACTTGTATTGTCACATTTGATTGAAATAGGTTCATCAATGCATACCTTCATGTCTTGGAGAGTCTTTTTCATCCACATTACTTGTGTGCAACATGCTGCTGCTGCTATGTATTCTGCTTCTGTTGTAGATAGAGAGATAGAAGTTTGCTTCTTGCTTAGCCATGCCACCAAACTTTTTCCCAAGTAGAATGCACCTCCACTTGTGCTTTTCCTGTCATCCACACAGCTGGCCCAATCTGCATCTGTATATGCTATCAAAGTGAATCTCTTGCCTTTTGAATACCATAGCCCATAATGTGCAGTTCCTTGTAGATATCTGAATATTCTTTTGATTTCTAGTAAGTGATTTTGTTTTGGTGCTGCTTGATATCTTGCCACAAGTCCTACTGCCAACATAATGTCTGGTCTAGAAGCTGTTAGGTATAGCATACTTCCTATCATGGATCTGTACAGTTTTTTATCTACATCTGTTGATCCATCATTAGCACATAGTTTGCATCCAATGATCATGCGAGTTGACACAGGTTTGCAGTCTTCCATTTGGAACCTTTTCAACATCTCTCTTAAGTATTTTTCTTGTGAGATGAATGTGCCTGTGTTCTTTTGTTGAATTTGAAGTCCTAAATAGAAGGTGAGCTCTCCAATCATAGCCATCTCAAATTCTGATTTCATTTCCTCAGCAAATCCTTTTGCTAACTCATCTTTGTTGCTTCCAAACATGATATCATCTACATACACTACTACAATTAAGAGTTCACTTTCATTAGCTTTTATGTACAAATTTTTGTCTACTCCTGCTTTCTTGAACCCTTGTTTTTGCAAGTATTTGTCCAACCTCAAATACCATGCTCGAGGAGCTTGTTTCAACCCATATAATGCTTTCTTTAATCTGCACACATAGTCTGGTTTATCTATTAAGGAGAATCATTCGGGTTGTTCCATGTAGACTTCTTCCTCTAAATCTCCATTCAGGAAGGTAGACTTCACATCCATTTGATATACCTTGAAATCATGACAACATGAAAAGGCCAAAAACATTCTGATTGCTTCCATTCTGGCTACAAGGGAAAAGGTTTCATCATAATCAAGACCTTCAATTTGTGAATATCTCTTGCATACAAGTCTGGATTTATTTCTGATTACCTGTCCTTGTTCATTCATCTTATTATTGAATACCCATTTTGAGCCTATGACATTTTTTCCTGTAGGTCTTGGTATCAATTCCCATGTATTATTCTTCTTAATCTAGTCTAGTTCTTCATTCATAGCTTTCACCCAATATTTGTCTTTGCTAGCTTCTTCAAACTTCTTTGGTTCTATTTGAGATAACATAGCCAGGTATGCTTCTTCTGTTTGTTCAGCTAGTTGTCTTCTTGTCCGGACTCCCACATTCTTGTCCCCAATGATTTGATTTTCTGGATGATTCTTTTGAGTGTGTCTTGAGGGACCTTTTGAGTTCAATTCAGTATCTTCTGTTTTCTTGCTTATGTCATCATCATCTTGGTTCTCTTCTTCATGATCTTCTGGAGGTTTGCTGCAACTTGTACTTCTTGTTTTGATTGGTAGATCTTCATTATTACATCAATGCTTTCCACAATTTTATGTAGTGTTTTGTTGTAGCACCTGTAACCCTTACTCTTGGATGCATATCCTAGAAATATTCCATCATCTTCTCTTGCATCAAACTTTCCCAGATTTTCATCATTATTTTGTATGAAACACTTGCTTCCAAAGACTCTAAAGTGCTTGATTGATGTTGGTTTACCATGCCATAGTTCATAAGGAGTCTTGTCACAGTTTGGTCTTAGATGAGCTTTGTTAAGAATGTGAACAACTGTGTGTACTGCTTCTGCCTAGAAGGTTTGGGGAATGTTACTTTCTTGCATCATAGCTCTGGAAATCTGTTGTACTGACCTGTTTTGTCTCTCTGCCACTCCATTCTGTTGAGGTGTACCTGCAATTGTAAACTATTGTTTTATCCCATGCTCATTGCATAGGTCTGCAAAATCATAGTATGTGAATTCACCTCCTCTGTCTGATCTGATGCACTTTAGCTTACATCCTGTTTGATTTTCTGCCAATGCCTTGAATATCTTGAATTTCTCAAGTTCTTCTGATTTATATTTCAGAAATGCAACCCATGTCATTCTAGAAAAATCATCTATTATCAGCATGAAATAGGATTCTCCACTTGGTGTTTTAGTTCTTGAAGGTCCACACAGGTCCATGTGAACAAGCTGAAGAGGTCTACTTGTAGATAGTTTCTCTTTGGTCTTGAAGGATGTGCGGGTCTGCTTACCTAGTTGACAGGATTTACATATGGGATTTGAAGGCTTCTTTCTGACTGGCATATCTCTGACTGCATTCTTCTTGCTTAGACTTATGATATGGTCGAAGTCTAGGTGTCCCAATCTTCTATGCCATAACAATGACTTCTCAAGTTTGCTAAGATAGCATGCTTCATTCTCTTCTTTCACTATGTAGACATTACTTTCTGTTTGAACACCTTTGATCAGGGTCTTTCCCAGTGGTGCTTGATCTTACTTCACAGTCTTGTGCTCTAAAAAGAACTTCACAGCCTTTATCACACATTTGACTGACACTCAGCAGTTTTGCTTTCAGCCCATCCAAAAATAGTACATCTTGGGCCTTTCCTATGCCATTATCTAGATTAACTGAGCCTTTTCCTTTGATTTTCCCTGCTTTATCATTGTCAAAAGTAACATTTCCAGATTTCTTATCATCAAAGGTTATAAACTTGCTTCTATCTCCAGTCATATGCTTTGAGCATCCACTGTCCAAATACCATTGGCTTTTTAGGTCTTGAGCTATTAGAGCTAGGTCACATTTATTCACCTTCTTTTTCCACTGCATGCATCCTTTTGTTTGGTACCTTTTCTGAGATGATGGACCACATTCTCTGAGAGGACATTTGGAAGACATATGTCCAATTTTATGGCATACATAGCATTTGATCATATTTTTGGTAGAATTGAGTACGAGTAAACTCTCCATGATTCATAAACCGCCTTGAGGTTTTGAACCTCAGTATTTGTCCATATGTTTTGCATTCTATGATTTTATGGCCAAATTCCTTACAGTAAAAACAATATCCATAAAAACAACTTGCATACCTGATGAAGGGTTGTCTTCTCCATTTGTTTTCTTGAGGTAGTTTTTTCATTGTTTGCATCCTTTGCTGGTTTGAATCGATTCTCCTTGTATGACAGTATGCAGCAATATGTCCTAGTTTGTGGCAGGCATAAAAAGTGACATTTTTCATAGGGGGGAAGAATCTCCTTTGATGGCTTCCAAATTTGACATATTCAGGAGTATATGAGCCTTTTTCAGTTGATTGTTTATTTGTTTCATTCTTTGTCATTTGAGGTTTCTTCTGGTTTCTGTTTACTTCATTGTAGGTTTCTTCTTCTGTAGGAACTTCTGAGCTGCTTCATTATCCTTATTAGCTTTTACAAAAATGATGTTTCTATTTTCCTTTTCTTTGCCTTTGCTTGATTCTCCTTCATAGCCTATCCTAGTTTTTATCAGAGGAGATCTTTGAGCATCTAGAATTTCATTCAGCTTATCAGATCTTGTCATTTGAGGAGTGTTTATTGACACTTTCCTTTGGGCGTTTTCTAATTTCTTCCTCAAGCATACTACTTCTTCTTCCAAATTCTCTTGTTCCTGAATTTTATCCTTAATTTGATTAACTAAAATTTCTTCTACCTTCTTGGCTTCTTCAAGCTCTATTTTCAGCTAAATGAGGACTTTTGAATTTTGTTCTTCTCTTACATATTTGAGGAGAATGTCTTTCTGTTTTCTGCACTTGAGTTTGAGTCTGTCAATTTCTTCCAGGACACTTCTTAGCTCCCCCTCAAGATCAACTTCACCTTCTTCCTCATCCTCTATAAGGGATCCATCAAGCTCTTCTATAGCCATCAATATAAATTCATAGGTTCCTTCTTCACTTGAGGATTCATCTGAGTCTTTAGATGCACTGCTGTCTTGCTGAGCATAGAAATACTTTCTATTGAATCTCTTCCCTTTCTGCCAGTTCATTGATATGGTTTTCTCTAATTCTTGATTCTGATTCTTTGTTTTCTTATGAGGACACTTAGCAGCATAGTGTCCAAATCCTTCACATTTAAAGCATTTAAATGGAAGTTTACCTTTATATTTACCTGAGCCTCTATCCAATTTCCTGATAAATTTGGCCTCTTCTTCATCAAAGCAAGAGCATATTTCTTCATTTTCTTCTTTCTTCTTCTCTATCTTAAAGGCTGCCTCCCTCACATTTGACTTCCTCTATGGCAGTCTCATCTCATAGGCTGTTAGATTTCCAAGTAATTGGTTCATGGTCAAGGTTTCCCAATCAGTTGTTTCTTCTATGGAAGAAACCTTGGGGTTAAAGCTAGATGGAAGAGATCTTAGAATCTTTTGAACAATTGTAGCTTCTTTTATGGTTTCTCCTAGAGCTTTCATGTTATTCACAATTTATGCAACCCTTAAAAATAAGCTGGCAATGTCTTCATCATCATTCATTTTTATATTTTCAAACTAGGCTCTATAGACTTGAAGTTTGGCTGTCTTCACCTTTTTGTCTCCCTCATGGATGTTTTCTAGTGTATCCCATATTTATTTGGAAGTCTTGCTGTGCATTACTTTAATAAATTCTGCCTCACACAGTCCATTTAAGATTGCATTCATGGCCTTTGCATTCGCTACAAAATCTTGTTTGGCTTCTTTCTCTCAGTCAGTCACCTTTGAGGCATATCCAAATTCCACAGCAGTCAAAATTCTATTCCTAGAGACATTATGTATGTCCTCATTCTGATTTTCCAGAAGGAATAATTTTCACCGATGAAAAAAGGGGCTTCATTGGTTGAGCATCCTTCTTGACTAGCCATCCTGGGGACCTAGGATCTCCTTTCAGTTATTAAACTGATACAGAAGGAACTGGATCTGATACCAATTGTTGGACCCTTGGTTAAACTGAGAGGGGGGGGGTGAATCAGTTTAACGCAATCATGTTCTTATTATTCTTTCTTTTAATGGAAATAAAATCTTTCTTCTTTATATACAATGGAACAACAAACTTAATAAATGAGCAGCAGGTATTAAGCAGAATAAATACAGAGTATCAACACATAATCATCATGCATATGGAAAACAGATATAAGTGGAAACCCATAAGGGAGAAAACCATATCTTATTATTGTTGTGATGCAAAGGAAAGCCCCAACTCCCTCTCACCACTGATTTTCTATAGGCTCCAACCCACAGGAGGCTCCTACCTCAATTCTGCAAGCTACAACTTGCAAGGAAGCTCCAACTCCCATCAATTTTCTACAGGCACCAACCTACAGGAGACTCCAACCTCAGCCAGCTACAACTGACTTCTATCAAGCTACAACTTGATATGGAAGCACCAACTTCCTCTATTTTCTATAGGCTACAACCTACAGGAGGCCCCTACCTCTGTCAACTACAACTGACATCTATCAAGCTACAACTTGATAGGGAAGCTCCAACTTCCTCACTCTTTCAAAAGAAGACACTTGCTGATTTACCTTGGATATCAGCTTTGTTCTGTACCTTCTTCAATGCTGTCCTCTAGCTTTCTTATCTGTCTTATATCATCTCTGAATTTTCACAGCATCTCTTTCTGCTCCTCCTTCTTCTTATCTTCTCTGCCTCAATTCTGCATTCTCTAACCTATCTATGCATATCTATGATATATCATTTATAGAGTTCCCCTCTTGATTGTTTGTATTCTATAGAGAATTTGGAGTGAACAACCATGACTCTTTGACTTCTGCCTTCGCATTTCTTTATTCAACGTATTCAGAAAAATATTATAATATGTATACATTTCAAAATTACAGTGGGATATTTCTTTGCCTCCAGAGACTTGCCTTTGCATCACAAACAATATAAAATCACTAAAAACATTTAGATTCAGTTACAATATGGATTTCAAATCAACCCATTCAGTTTTTGGATCACCGTGTGTTTGTCTTTTCTGCTGTTGTCTCTGTCTTTTTTTGTTTCTGCATGCTCTCCTGTTCACTGCAGTTGTGTAACTGTTGCATATATAACTACCTTTTTATATAACTCAAATAACTCTCGCCGATATAATAATAGACCCTTTTAACATAGAAAACACCCTTTCGGGCCCACTAGCTGAACTTTTTCTATTCCCCAATGAGATGAACGGTCTCTTAAGACTTCTGATTGCGATTACTTCCTTTGCGATAGTTCCGATGCGATTAATCGCAATCGCAACCTTCAATGACATGTTCCACTGCTCTATTTTTACTCCGATGCGATGGCCCCACACTGCACAGATATATATATATATATATATATATATATATATATATATGTAGATTGTTTCATATATATACTTGCCGCTTTACTTTCTATTTACTCTTCAGCTTTGGTTAAAAAACTCGAAGTAAACATATATTACATTTTTTCTTTTATATGGAGCCCACATTACAAATACACTCTGCCTCATTTATCTTTCCAATCGCAATCACAACATTCAGAAGTACTCTTGTGCCTTTGGTCATTTGATTTTCGCCAATGCGATTCGTGAAGGTCTCACCATGCAATATTTCGGCATTTCAAATTCATACGTTATATTTCTCTTTTATCCGTCGAAGCACTTTAACAAAGGAAAATCTTGTATTTTCATGTTTGAATCTCTGCCGATGCGATGGGTCACTGGAGACCCCACTCCAACTAACTTTATGATCCAATGGTTGCTATCTTCCAGGATCCAACGGTTGCGATTGGATTGTACCATCACAATCGCAACATTCAACAACTTGTTCACTTGCATTTCCACTGCGCCGATGAGATTAGAATTCTCCGATGCGATAGATCCAACGGTTGCCATTAATTGGGAACGGACGGTTGTGATTAAATCGCTCGATCGCAATCGCAAATTTCAACTTGTCATTCCTTTGTTCTTTCATTCCGCCGATGCGATTAGAAATTGCCGATGCGATTAGATCTCCACCGTTGATCTTCTATTCCCGATACAATCTCTGCCGTCAATCTTCAACACTTCCGAAAGCCGCTTCTACTGTTTATTGCATGGTTCCACTTTTATTCATGATTCCGCCTTTTATCAACATATTGGGTTATGTTCATGTTCCTTTGTATTTTATTCAAAACTCTAACTTTGGTTTAAAAACACAAACCATTGCATGATCCACCTTCAATATTGGGTCCCACAATTCTTTTTGTGTACCATTCACATCCAACGGTCTATCTGCTCTCGTGCTCCAATAAAGCTTTGGGCACTCATCCAAGGGGTCTCGCGCAATATCGCGCAATTTAATTTCACTGGGCTTAATCTTCAAAAATTACGCGATATTCGTGGTTTTTGAAAACCACCTCTATATTACGTGTCAAGCAGAGACCCATATCGCGTTTTTTTGAGCAATTCTACTTACCGGTCTAGAGGTCGTGCGAGACTAGTTGTTTTGGGTTTTGAACCCACCGTTCCTGTTCATCGTCGGGTCCCACCATACTTCCGTTGTTTGTTTAACAGAACCTTAGGAATAGAGTTAATTCCTTTGTAAATGTTTCGGCAATACATTACTTACATAAAACTCTTTTGTACCTAACCTTCGAAATATTATAATACGCGTTTGGCTTGTAGGACCCATGTACTTATATCATCGCATCGCATCGCATCTCCGCTTCATTACTCTGCCTCTCTGCTTCTTTTGCCGATTGCGATATGCAATCGTATTGCATCGCACATACAACTATCGCATCGCATCGCATCTTGTATCAAGCTGCTCCTTTATGCCTCTCTTTTGCTATCTCTGCTGCCTAATTGCTTGATCTGCTCCTTTGCCTTATTGTTGGTTCTTCTCTGTGACGGTTCAAGTGCTGCTCATGTCTTTTCCTTTGCCATCATTGACAACATTTCCAACAGAGTAAAGATATTGTTGTAGCTACTAGATGACGAAATGGATTTTAAAAATGATTCAAATTCCCTAGAAAAGGCATTGTCAATGATCTCGTCTTCACTGAAGCC